>JBBMOC010000027.1:5033865-5072304 GCA_037975185.1 Centropyge bicolor
CCCCCCCCCCCCCCCAAAAAAAATCACATACTATACATCAGTGTTTTTTAGTCGTCCACATGCATGTGATATCTCAGAAACTAGTGGAGATATTGGTCTGAAATTTTGTACAGCAGTTATTCGTAACAAGGAAATTAAAATAAAAAAACATGAAGCAAATCTGAGTTGGTGCAAAAATTGACCCCCCCCCCCAAAAAAAAAAAATCACATACTATACATCAGCATGTTTTAATGGTCCACAGAAAGAGAGCCACTGCCGTATCCTCATTTCAGCGTCTCTTCACCATCTTTTTACAGGTCTGAGAAGTTAAAATAGACACTTTAATGCAATTGTCATGATGTTTAGTTCTTTGCGTTTATGTTGTTGGAAGTTTTGGATATGTGTGTTTGTTACAAGATGAGATATTTTTAGAGTAGCAGTTCATGCTTTAGCTTTGCTAGCTAGCGGTGGTGTCACACGCCTGCGAAAACATCCCCATTGTTTCTTAAGTGAATGAGTGTGTGTTTTATGGCTCCTGTTCCTCCTTTGTTTAGTTAATGTTCATATGTAGATCTGTTTGTAAATAGTAATTGTTTAGCAGTAGTTTTTGTATGTTATATGAATTCAATCGCCACTTTTTTAATCAATGTGCGTCAGGACCCAGGAATATGAATAGTGAATGTCAGCATGACAAGCGTGGGTGGACTTAACAGTCATTTTGATTTATACTGTGTGTCAGTGTTTTTTAGTTTTTACTGTGAGCGAGTGAATGAAATGTGTTGTTATGTGGTTATTATGTTTAGTACAAATGAGTTGTCATGATCAGGGCCTGATGTCCATTGTTTAGAAATGTTTGTTTTTATATTTGGTGTGTGTTAAATAAATGTCAGAGGATAATTGGAGAAAGAGAGCGACTGCTGTATCCTCATTTCAGTGTCTCCTCACCTGCTTTTTACAGGTAAACTTGATTTGCTGCGCTGGCCTTCAGACCGGAGGCCTGTAACACAAGTAAATGTTTCACCTGATGTGTTAGACTAAAAAATATGAGTTGAGAAAACTTCTTGGGAGCTTAAATATCAGGAGCAATCTTCACAGCCATCGATCCAATAACTGTGTAGAAACTTGACTCAAAAGCAGAACTGTCAACCTTGATGGTGTCTTTGGAGGAAGAGCCAGAGGATCACAAACCTCAGTGGGCTTCATCCTGGAAAATTTGAACCAACCGACTAAAAACACAGTAAAACGTTCTTTCTGCTCAAATCATACTGATAACAGACCTGATGCTTCACCTCCTCTGACCCAAACCTTCGCAGTATTATTAAAAGCTCTAACACGATGTTCACTTTTCTGTTTGTGTCTCATATACTTTGTTGTAACGTCACTCTGTCGGTATGTTTACACGTAACCAGAAATTTGGATGAGCGCTCCTGCCTGTCCGTGTTTTGGTTATATTCAGGACAAACTGTTTGTGTGTGTCATCACATCCTGCTCAGAAAATATCCCGCTGGATAAAAAACAAAGTAAGCAACAACAGTACTTTGACTTAAAACAAAGGCTCGTGGGATGAAGCAGACGCTGTGTCCCAGTTTGTTATCAGTGTTTCCTTAGTAAGTTTTTTTAGACTTGAGATAAGTTATATGGGTCATTGTGAATAAAATATGATGCTCCACATATGAAGCACTTGAATAGTCTAGATGTGTTGTGAGCATGGAAAGAAACTCACAACGCCGCCTTCGTATCAAATGGTACTTTGAATGATTGCTGATTGATATTCCAGCTTTAAAAAGCCACACACACACACACAAAAAGAGAAAAACAGTAAGTGATCACCATCATTACTTTTATTAAGATTTTTATGTCCCCTTCCCTTAAATCAAGTGACAAATTACTGAAAATCACCATCTGTTATTCCAGAGACTGAAACTAAAGCACAGAGTTTCCTGCAACTCACCAGGTCACACATCCATGTTAAGAAACAGTCACTTGTGTGAAATGTCTGGCATTTAAAGTGTCACTACGAAACCTGATTGGGGCTGCAAGCGCTTCTTTGAAATGGTTTTTCCCTCTTTGTTTTGCACCTTGCGTGTTTTTTTTCTCTTTGCCTTTGGTGTCCATTATAGTTTCTTTGTGGAATGTTTCTTTACTTTTTCCAAGTGCTCTCTTCACATTTTCCTCACAGGAGAAAAGATTCAATTACAAAACCAGAGAGCACATTTCACTACAACCAAACAGAGTAGAAAAAAAAAAGGAAGCCCAGTCGAAAATGTCTGACTTCTTTGGTCTTGGAGAAAACTGCAATGAGTGCAAATGCATCAAAAAAAATGCTGAAGTATGAAAAGCAAAGGTTTGTTAAAAAATAAACAAACATAAACAACAGCACATGTAGACAGCAAAGAGTTAAAGGCTGCAGATGTGGACAGTACCAGTAACTGATACAACACTCATAACTGAGTCATGCACAAACACACAGGGACCATTTGTTTACTGAGAAACCTGCAGTCTGAATCAGCACTTTCTTTGTTATGGGAGAACCATAATAAGGCTCCAAATTCAAATTCTGAGACTCACAAACACCGGGCGGAGACGTCACACGAGACTTTTTTTTTTTTTCGTTTCACTTTTTCATCCACATGCACAACACACCACTGAGAGATCAAACCCGTCTTCCATCGAAAAGGGAAGAAGAATTGAGGCTGACAAATGGACGCTCGCAAAAACATTCTCAGCACGTCCTGAGGTAATGCCTGTAATTGCAACGCAGACTCCACATAAACCTCGAAGGCTGACAGGACGCTGAGAACGGTCTCGTCAAACCGCATGTTGCCATGAAATTTCTCTCCTGTTAAAAGAGCACGAGTAATGTAACTGGACCTGAATCCTCGTCGCCACTCAAATCTCACTCAGCGTGGAAAAATTAGTTCCCTAAAATGTGAGAAAGAAAATGCAAAAGGTGACACTTCACAGCTGGAATGAGAGCTTGTGCATACAGTATTATGATTAAAGGAATAGTTCAACATTTTGGGAAACATGCATGTTCACTTTCTTGCTGCAAGTTAGATAAGAATCATTGATATGACTCTCATGTCTGCAGGATAAATTTCAGGCTCTACTTAGCACTCACTAGTTAACATGTCTGCATGCATAGGCTTTATTTCTGTCTTGCTTTTTTATCTTGCTTCATTTTATCACACAATCACTTTTCTTCACTCTCTGTCTCTCGAGCTGCAAGTGAATTTCCCCAAGGTGAGATCAGTACTGCTTATCTTGTTTGTTTAATTCATACAAAGACCTAAGTGTAAGAATGAGAAGTTGAGTTTTAACAGAAGGATTATGTGCTGGATTATTTCATGAAACCACAAATTGTTGTTTTTACTCCGTTTTTTGTGCAGATTAAACAAATGAAATATAACATTTTTAATTATTGAGGATTAGACAAACTGGATTTTTTTTTCACCTTTGCAAAACATATGAAGCTGCAGACGGCAGATGGTTTGATTAGCTTTGCATTTAACAGACAGACATGAGAGTGGTGTCGATCTTCTCGTCTAATTCACAGCAAGAGAGCGAAAAATAATGATAATAATGATGATTTCACAACATGTTAAACTATTTCTTTAAGTTCTTATGGATAAAGTATAAGGATAATCTGAATGATATGATGTGGTTTTATTTGTGCATTACATGTTTTAAATTATTAATCTGAACATCAAATCATACTGAAAAGATTTGGTCTTGATTCATCTAAATGATTTAATACAAATACTGAAATGCTACGTTGCTGCTCTGCCTCACAGAACCAGTTAATCCACTTCAACTACTCGACTATTTTTCATACTAGCTGGCTAAAAAAACAAAACCTGCTGCTACATACAAAGACATTTTTTTGTTTTCCACTGTAGGAAAGGGAATTGGTCAGCACAGTAGTCGACTCGTTTCACTCACCCGTCCACGTAAAAACACACCCCACACACACACACTATGACCCAACAGTATATAAAAACATGTGCAAACTTGTTTCTAAATGCAGTTCATTCCAGGAAAGGTCTCCTATAAAACACAGCCACGCAGACGGATGGTCCACTTAAAAATATCTTCATCCCATCAGAATGCCTCAGATCCTTAAAGGCACTTGCTGCATGAAAAAAAAGAAAATTATGATGCTGAACTGAATTACATGGCATCAGTGAGTCGCCCACATGGTGCAAAGTTAAGATTGGTGATAAGAGAAAGTGACATGAATTTTGAAGCAGTGAACACCTGAGTAAGATGAGCACTCGACAGGACGATGGTGGAATTTCACTTTTTGTTTTTGGCCAGAATTATTATTGCTTCATGATCTACTGAGAAAAATCAGTGACTTAAATAAAGTCCTAAAATGCTGCATTAAAAAAATGTTTTTTTTTCCAGAAAGTTACACATTGGAAGCAACTTGAATCAATCCCAGGAGACGCCAAAGTGCTTGATGATGGAGAGAAGGGGACAATTTCAAAAACCCGTTTTCATGGCGTGTTACTCTATACAACGATCAACTATAGATCCGCTATGAATTTGAAACCTATATTCTTATTTTAATGTTACAAACACCTTAAATTATGTAAAATAAACAATATGCTGTGACATTGCCTATGTGATGTGTATTTCAGAAATAAAAGGTACAGTAGGTCTTTTAAAAAAAAACAACAACTTTGAATCCATCAAAGCGAAAGACTGACTGGCTTTGTTCGTCTTTCCAGTAACGACTGCTTCACTTATCAGCAAGTCTTCCCAACCAAAACACTGATAAAAAGAGTCCACACTTGGATGTTCCTCCCTTTCTCCTCCGTGTTTTTTTGGCGTCTCGAAGCGAGCAGCAGTTCGGCGTCTCTACAGACAGTCGTACATGCGCAGGGTGCGCTCCAGTTGCTGGACAACACGTTGGTAAAAGGCTATCTGCTCCCTGAGGTAGGCCTGCATCATGTCTTTGAAGTCCACCTCCCGCTGCTGATGGAAGTGGCTCATCTCTGCCTGGAGGGCAAACCCGACCGTCCGGCAGCGTTTCCTAATGCCGTCGGCCTCGTCCTGGTCCATCTTCCCTTCGTCGCTCATCCGCTGGCTCTCCTTCACTTTGGCAAAGGCACCTGGGTGAAGAGAAAAACAGATTTTAAAAACAGAAGCCGAACAAAACAGCAGGCAAGTTAAAGGGTCAGTTCACCCAAAAAAACAATCCAGACACTGACTGTCATTTCTGGTAAGTGGTAACGCAGATAGTTTCGGTTTTGCTCGCCCAGTTTTTCAGATATCCATCTCTGGCATTTCTGCCTCCACCCAAACACAACAATCACTCACACATAGCTGTTTCTCTCATGCAGATACTTTTGGTTTTATTTCATAGCTTTCCTAGGTTTCCTCTCTTTTCGGCCTCCGTCCCAGTTGTTTTTGTTTGTGCTGCTCGCAACAGTGAAAAACATCTAAAAATTCAACAGCAACATGGTGTTAACATTATCCACTGGGTGTTCTGGTTAATCCACACAACACGCTGTCAACGTTATTTATATCAGGATGACTTTCTACCCGGGACCATCAAAAGCAACAGGAACACTGACTGCTGGCTGCTGATTGCTGTTGATTATTTGAGTGGCATTTTTTTTTATTCTGCGAGCACCACAAGCAAATTTCCAGACACCGCTATTGTGTGAAAGAATAAATCTGAGACTGACAGACTCTGCAAGTGCAACCAGAACTATTTCAATGTCCAATTATCACGAGAGCAAAGTCAGAAATGTAGTTTTTTTTTGTATGTAGTTGGGACTTTTAATGTCAACTATATAGTCACTATTTTCAGACAATGTAAAAACGACATTGACAGGCTGTAAAATGTGCTTCTAATAAAAGGATAAAAATAAAAAAAACCCTGAAGGAAAAGTCGTAATAAAAGTTAAATACAGTGTAAAACAAAACAGTTTCAGTTTTTTATTGCTCTTTGGGTGGGTCTCTATTACTTCCTGTGCTATTGTGTTATATCAAAAACGAACTGCTTCAGTCATGTTACACCAATATCTCAGCAGTAAAGACCAACATCGTAACGTCTCCCCCAGAAATTAACAACTGCACAGCTGTACACTTTATAGGTGAAGCCGGGAACACGCCGCACAATTACATTTTGTTTCACCACATACCAAACGTCTAGTTTCACATGATGCGGACAAGTTGCAACCGCATTCACCCAGACTGCCATGACGTCACTTTCCAAGCGAAGAACATGGCAGCCGAATGGCATGCGGCCGCGCTGCATTTCCCATCAGATTAGCGAGTCCGTCTCAATCTCCAGCCGAGCTCGAAACTCAGGGAGAAGGCCGAATCTCAATCAGACATTATGCAGATACTAACTCGTGAGCAGGACTAGTTTGGACAAGCCGGCTGTTCTGTCCTTAACGGATCTGCCGCAGTGTACAGGTTTTATCCATTAACTCTATCTGTGAGTTCATGCCGCCCTGGATTTTCTACGGAATTCCTGGCAGAAGTCTGGGAAAGCATGAACAGCACTTCCAGTCTGTTCCAGCAAGGAGGCGTGTGGACTACAGTCTGTGGCGCTGACCTACATTCATGTATTCTGTTTTCCACATGAGAGGAGAATGTGCATCACCAGATAGCATGTCTGTGGGACATAAAGGAGAGGCGCTCGTGGTTGTGTGTGTGTGTGTGTGTGTGTGTGTGTGTGTGTGTGTGTGGAGAGAGGGGAATGATGGGAGGGGTGAATCAACATTTTTGGATCGGCTAATGCAAAATCTCATCACAATGAAAGCTTTGATGTCATCTTCCTCGCAGCAAATCTTCTCTCTACATTGATTCAAAACTATACTATTAAAGCTGCAAAAAGAAAAAATGTGAAAGAATAAAAAGGCTCTATTGTAAAACCCTTTCAACATCAGCTAATGCAAAATCTCATCGCAGTGTTTGATGTGCTCTTCCTCGCAGCTAAATCTTCTCTAACTGGATGCAACATGATATTAAAGCTGCAAAATACAAGAAAAGCTGTGACAGGATAAAAAAGCATGATGTGGGTTTCTTGCTATTCTGAAAACCAATCCCTCCCTCCCAGTATAGCCTTTCTGCATCTCCTTCCCCCAGCGAACAAATGCTCCATGATACAAGGCCAGTGGTCTGGAGAGTCACCAGATTTGTTTATCTTGGCCAACCAGGCCGGCTACCGCATGTTTTACGGCTGTGGCCAAAGACAGAATTCAACTATTTCACATGTGACAGCTTCATGGGTCTGTGCTAGGTGGATATTAGCGCTCTGGGGGGGATTGAGCCAGGGTGAGAGAAGAGAAAAGGAATTGTTGTGCAGGAGAGAGAGCAACACAAATAAGGCTTTCTATCATGGTTTCTGCAGGGATCACAGAGTTATACTGAAGATCTTTATAGCATCATATAGAATTTATTAAACACTTGATATCAAAGTATGAAAGCATGATGGAAAACCAGCTCCTAATTCCTCATGATACAATTAACCCCATATCACTGAACATATCATATATGATACGTGAGTTTTGGAGGCTCCTACATCATCAGTGTGCAAAATAAAAAGGTAGTAGTGTGTTCCTCTTCCACCTGCCAGTTCCATGGGTGGATTTCTCATTGCTGCATGATGGCAGATAGTAGCTTATACAGACTAATATTAATAATAAATAGTGGAATAAAAATATCTTCTTGTTTGGAACTACAATGACCAATTTGCTACATATGTTTGTTTTAATATGTCAAATATGAAATTAAATGAAATTTTGAGTCTCAAATGATGATGTTTCAAATATGAAAAAAATTGAAACTCATACATTTTTTTTGTTTGTTCATAAGAACCATTAAAGGCTCAATTATTTCACGATTCAGGTTTTACAGGGTTAATGAAATCAATGTGACCTCTGTATCTGCTTAAGTGGCAAAATATATGAAATAATGGATTCAATTAATTCAGATTTTTACTAAAATTAACAAAACTAACTAAACTAAAAGCCTGCACATACAATCCACTGTTTTTTGATGACGGTGTTTAAAGCCTGCCAGCAACATATTTCCTGAGGACACTGAATTCAACGCTTTTCAAGACCTGCAGACGTCCTGTTTAGTTTATAAAAATCATGCAGTATGTGTATGAGACACAGAGAAGAAGAGTGAGGACAGTCCAGATTAAGTCTGACCTCAACCCTCTGGCTGACTGGACTCAGGCATCTGCTAAATTCCCCATTTCCAGAAGCCTCACTGGACGAGAGGTCACAGCAGCAGGAAGCTTCTTCTTTTCATCAACCTTCAATCCATTTAACGAAAACATGAAATCTGAGAGCGGAAGTCCCTCTTTAGGATGTTTGTATATGTTTACAACACGGGGTGCTTGTATTTATATATTAGTGGTGATGGCATTTCCCACTTCCTTATGACTGAGCTCCCTTTTCAGCAAAGCCAGCACTATTTTTCTCCCCAGACTGCAGATTCTTTCGAGATCATTCACTTTGAAGGAACATTAGCACGCAGCACTTTTAAGACAAGTGTGTCTAATTTTAACCTATTCTCATGTGGGACCACGGTTTCCAGTCAGAGCTAATTAAATCATTCTTCCAGTTTAACCGTGAAGTGGAGGCGTCATTAAGCTGAAGTGGAGCCTCTTTAGTTGAGGCCAGTTTGTATAAAGCAGCTGACCCCTGTAATGTGTATGTAATCGATCAACACAACATAACTTGGTGCTGTTGTTAGTATCAACTGTTTGACAGGAGATTTTACTGTAATGGCCGGCCAAGAACGGTTCAATGTCTTTTCATGTTAAAAATCCAACTTGTTTCTTGTACAGTTTTATGGCCCATGTTTGTGCTGTGAACAATTTATCTTCTCTAGCAATAATGATTACATTTCCAACATAGAGTCATTAGGAAACTGTGATTTGAGATGAACTGAAATGACCCCAATCAAGATAGGCTCCTGCAAGTGTTTCTCTTTAGAGGTTAAGCGGAATCTAATCTACAATTATGAAACACATTGGGTACTGCTTCATAATCCTGTCGAGGTGTGTGTGCGTGTGTGTGTGTGTGTGTAACAGTGCTGGGCTAATAAGTGAAAGCACAGCCACTAGTATGTATGACTTCACTGCTGCAATGCAAACCACAAAACACACAACACCCACATTTTCCTTTAAGACTTGGAACTGGGTTAAACTTCTCTCTTGCAAAGTAAAAGGAAAAAAAATATTTGGTAGTTAATGGAATGAAGTTTTCGGATCCAAGATAAAGGGCAATGGCTGAAGCAAACCCATCACTCATGTATGAATACAGTTGAGTTAAAATACTGTAAGTCTCTAAAGGCTTAAGCTGCTTTAACATCCAAACACTGAAAACATGAAAACATGGTGTAATGTTCCATTTTGAATCTGCGTAATCACAATGACTCAACAGTGCCCTTTAAATAAACAGATCCATGAATTTGGTCTTAAGACTTCAAACACAGGAAGAACTAACGTGACTGAGTAAGATGAGTGGATGTTGTTCACATCGAACAGACGAGTAAACAGAAACATTTTTCAACCGGGGACAAATGAAGCTTGTCACCGCAAAACACTGACCATTAGTAAAAGGCTCTGAGTGTGTATGTGTGTGTGTGTGTGTAGGGGTTGACGTCTGTGTCAAGCACCACAGTGAACTGATGAGCTATTTGTTCTCTGCTGATGTCTCCAAAAAAATGTGAGTAAAAATAGCGACAAAAACAAAAAGGAAGGAAAGAAAATGACCAATCCTGTTATCTGTCATCAACTTGAACTATAGCTAATGGGATAATAAGTTCACACAGTAAATTCAAAAAGACAAATCTGTATCACTGAATCCTGTCTCATGTCTCAAACTAATCCTTATTTGTGGAGAAGATTAAATAAAGGGGTTAAATAAAAGTGGATGGAGCAACGATAGCTTCCTCCATTTTGGACTCAAAGGTCAAGAAAAGTTGAATTTGCCCCATTCGCATCCTTCCAGGGACTAAAAGCACTTTTTTGCATTGTTCATTTTAAATGCAGGTATGTCCAGACCGTTAGTCAACAATGACAAGAGAGATCGAGATAAAAATACTGAGATTTAATCTTGATGGAATAGACGAGAGGAGAGGAAATAAAAAGATAAAGCAGGAAAGGAACAACATGTGCAGAAGAGCTGAAAATAGAGAAGAGAAGAAGAAAAACTGAGACACGGCTTCAAGAATGCACGACAGGGTCAAAAAAGACTCGTCTCTATCTGCCAGTGTTTAAAATGGGCCTTAAAAGCCTGGAGGACACACAAACAAGCAAAAGCCCTTTGCTGAGTAAGCTAACAGTAATAGTGTCTAAAGCAGCCAATCAGATACACAGATAAAAAAAAACGGGTCTGGAGTTTATGTCCAGAGCTGGAACACACTCATCTGACATATTAAATATCCTTTGTCCGTTTATCCACATGGCAAACAAGATGCTGAAACAAATATTTCCAATTCTTTGACTTTTTTTTATAGACTTCAGGGTTGAGGAATGTTCAAAACAGAACCACCCTCTCCGGCCTGCACGGGGAATTAGTTACCAGAAATGTTTAATCTGTGACCGGGCAACGCTCAGTATTACTTTTTCGACCATGACTGCAACTCGTAGGAATAAGATACGAAGCTCACGACGCATCCAAAAGCGCAAACTGAAGATTTTAATTAAAGCCATGCAAAAAGATGTTCAACAGATGTTTCCATTTTTTAAATATGAGAGAATCCGATCTAAAATGATTATAGGCCTATAGACTTGACTTGTCAGACGTTTCCATGAAGATGTGTTTGTTTATTGAGACGGACGTGCTCAGCACTGATCCTGACAGGAAGTGTAATTCATTACCGAAGCTTATAGTCCTGTGTTTATCTCACAAAGTTCCTCTGCAAAAGGATTTAATTCATCCATTTTCAGCTCAGGTTTCCTACGTTTGCATGGGGAAAAAAGGGTGTGTCTCAGTGAAATCAAAAATTGGACTGGATGTGGATACAAATATTTGGGATCCTCAGCTATTTGGAACGATATGAGCAGCTTTATTATGAGTTTTCAACACTTCAAAATCAAGTTCAGACGTTAAAAAAAAACACTGTCATCACACATCAAGTAAAATAAATGACCAGCGTCAACATTAACTTTGACATCATAATTCCTCTGTATATTCTAGCCTGTGATTATGACTCTGAGATTTCCGAGAGACAAGAGTTGTGATGTCCTCAAATCCCTCCCAGCTTTAAGGCGTTCTGCTGTGTTTCTGATCTTGACATTAAATTATTTTAACAGTTTAAGTTCTTTTGTCTTCGAACAGATGCTCCATGTGTTTGCTCTGTAATTTCAGTCTGACTGTCTGAGAAGTGTTGCAACGGCTCGAGAGAAAGAGGCAGCACAAATACAAAAAAAAAAAAAAAAAAAAGCAAGACGTTACTATGATGAAAAATGTTTGGCTGATCAGAATGTGAGTCGTTCGTTGCCGACAAAACACATTCATCCAAGCAATGTGGATATCCAACCTCAACTGACACATCCTTCCAAATAAAAGACTAGGATTTTCCAGCATCCGAACTTTTACGACCGCTCGCTGGCACAACACCACCACACAAGAAAAGGCCGGAGAATGCACAGCTAACAATGCTCTCCTCTGAGGGGCGGCGCCTCGATGCCAACCACAAGCATCGTGTCAGCGGGCCTGAAGCTCCACTGGTAGACACCCAGAATTCTTTCTAACAGTTTCATTCAACTTAACACTGGAAACGAGACAGAGGCAAAGAAGATGACGTTGCAGTTTTGGGTTACATAAGCTGCACTTTAGCGGCGCTGGAGCTCAATGGACAGAGCCAGAAAAAACATGAATCTGTGAACTAACTGGTGAATATGATGCCAAATGAGCTGATCAAAACGATAACAAATACTGACGACAATGACTTCTATTTTCCAGTTATTCATGATAATGCAAGAAGTTGGAGAACTCACTTTTCCTATTATGGGTTGATGGGGAGTGAGGCCTCTCCCAGCATGCATTGCCAGTCTATCGCAAAGTTAAAACATATAGACAAACACATTCACATCTACTGGAGTCTTCAGATTTTCAAGTTTCTTTGGGTCAGAGAGGTCAAACAAACTCCACACTGAAAGCCTGCAGCAGGCCTGGTCGGCTCCAGCTGTGAGGCCACCGATCTTTTGGCCACTTGGGCTGACAAGCTGAAACATCTGTCACATTTTAAAGCTGCATATGTTAGCAAACAGCTGCCAATTTAATACATCCAGCAGACATGGAGCATCATTAGCAAGCATTTGGAAACGTGTTTTACCTCTGTTGTGGTCTCCACCAAGCTCTTGAGAAAAATATCTTAAGCTGCTAAATGCTCCGATATTTTCACTATTATTTCATTATTCTCTTCAACTGAAAACAGGGCTAATGAGCACAGTGAGAACAAAAGGTCATAAAAACAAAACAACAAGCTGAAGGACACTAAAACTGTCCCAGTCCTACCAGGAATGAAAGCTTACATGCACTTTACCAGCTAATGCATTGGGTGCCAAATACTGCTGCATTGAGTTGAGCAAGGTTCAACTTGGCACAGCCTCGGTGCCAATGCAGCGCTCTCATTGAAATGAATGAGGCTGTATTTCTTATCTTATTGTTTGTCTGATCACGGCCTCAATAGCCACTGACTAACAGGCTGAGAGTTTAAACCTGAGACGTCAGCTCAAACAGCCGGCTATAATTGATACTGATAGAGTTACATAACCTCTCAGTTTTTGCTGACAATGTAGTGTTGTTTAACTCTGCTGTAACTGAGGTTATAGTCAGTGGTGTTGGGGTCTTTTCAACATTAGCTACCTCCTCTCTTACCTCATGCCTCTTTCAGTCTAATGTCACCTCGCCACAAAATGCTTGGTTCTGTGAGAGGAGGAGGGAGGTGGCGGCGGTAAAGACCGAGTTCTTGGAGACATCTGTAATCTCCCTCAGTGTGAAACAACAGCGCACTGGGCCAACGCAGACAGGAATGCACGAGGACAGACAGCGTGTGTGAAGACGAGGGCCAAGCCTTTGTCAAGATTTATGAGTAAGCAAACAGGAGAGGGAAAACATTTGCTCTCCATAGTCACCGCAGTCAAGCCAAGGCGACTGTAGCCGACGAAATAACATACAATCAGCTTTCAAAAGGTACCGGGCTGCTGCTCCTGAAACCCCAGCCTGGTTTCACAGCTCGAGGCCGGTCGGTCTACCTGCTGACAGCGCGGCATTTTCTGGTGAGCTGCTTAAGGAATGTTAATGTGTAACATGTTTGTCAAACAATATGAAAACGTCATGAGCTCCTGGTCTGCAGTTGGAGAAATCAAACAACGCTGAGAACCAGTCAGACAAAACACACAAAGACGCTCGCCACCCTGTGTTATCGGTGGGCATTTGTCTCACACGTTTCCTCAGAACTGGCAACACATTATCTTTTCCTATAAACTGACAGAGCCTGCATGTGGTTTTGCAATGTGTTGCCATATGGAGGACAACTAACCTCTTGTCCAGATTAAAAGTCTGGCCGGCCTGCTGGAGGCGTCCCAGGGGAGCCAGCTCATTCTGACTCTGAATAATGCTCGGCTCTGTTGTGGATCACAGAAAGTTTTATCCCACTATCAGCAAGACAAACACTTACTATACTTTAGAACAACAGCGGAAAAAAAATGAGTCGAGATAAAAAAGGATCAGTGCATGTCTGGTGTGCTTTATCTTGAGAAATGCACTACAGATTATCACAGCACATTTGGTTTGGTTTTATGTCATTTATAACCTTTTACTTCAAGACTTTAAAGTGCAATTAATCCAATGTGTCCTATTCAAGCTAACCCACAACTTGCAGCTCAGTTTAATGTATAAATCCATCATTGCTATGCCAACGTGTCATTCTGAGGACACAGGTGATGCAGATCCAGAGACTCAAATTTCATACCATTAGATCAGATTGGACAGATACCAACACAGCCGGGCGGGTTGGTTTCACTCTATTGTTCGTCCCTTTTGTGTCCATTCACAGCTTCAACAGGTGGCTGTGCATCAGTTGTTGCCAGGTACAAAATCTACATAACATGGCTCACAAATACTTGTTACGACTACTGTTACTTCACTTCCACAGAATACACATTTAATCTGTAAGAGCAGACTGATACCAGACCTGCATTGCTCACTTTATGAGACAGGAGAGAAGAGACAGTACAGCGAATTTCAGAGATCAACAAACAAGTGACTGTACCAGGCAGCGCTCACAGCTGCCTCTCACAGAAGCTTCAGAGGCCTTTAAATCTACAGCAATGCAATTAACCTCCTCAGATCAACCTTTTTAATTGTATTCAAATGAGATCAAGGTCTTATAATGGGATTAGTCTTGGCAGAGGTTCAAAGTACAGCAGTTATGAGCCCAAGTCTTTGGACCAGGCTAGATTTACTTTCTCCATTATTGAAACCAGGGCAGCTGCCCAATTGTGATATGGACATCTTCAGTGGGAAACAGGAGGAAGAAGATGAAAAGACAGATGTGAAGAGGATAACGAAACAGACAGACTGACTTGCTGATGGAGAAACAGCAGAGACCAAAAGAGACTCAAAGACGAGAAAAAGCAAAAAACAGCAGAGAGAAAATGGGCACGGACGGAGCACGCCCTGATATTTTTCTGTGATTACATCAAAACCTTCTTCCCTTCACATCCACTTTATCACGTCCACATGCAGTTACTGCCCGAGAGCGCATCTCAGAAGACGGTTAACATTCCTGCAGTTCACATGTTCACCAGGATCACAGTTAAAACAACAGCTCCCAGAGACCTCGGCGAAGGGGAAAGTCAGGCAGGAAAGAAGCAATGAGCAGATGAAGAGGAGGAGGCGTGCACCGGAAAACGTTGACCTCAGTTCTGTGTGTTCTGAGTGTTGCCACAGCTGTATCTGGTTCAGCAGAACACAAGTCACATCAAGGGGAGTTATCTGGAGCGGCAGGGAAGACTCAGCAGAGGGAAAAGGTCTCTGGCTGCACAAAAACACTGCTGCACAGCCTCCTCCTGCACACGGTCTGCTGTCTCTGGATGCTAGAGTCTATTGTGAATAAGTGGGATTTGGTTCTGTTAAGCAAAATTATACTTTCATAGGCATTAATTTTACAATTTCTTTGGACACGATTAAAGAGAAAATAACCAGCAGATTAATCAGTAAGGAAAATAATCATTAATTGTAGACCTGCAGTTATACTAAGAGACACATTTCGGTCAGAACCAAAAATAAAATTTGGCCTCAGATTCCAACTTTTAGGCAAAGTATTCAATACACAGTCCTGCTCCTGGCAAGAATATGAAATGGCTTTAATATATTAAAGCTAACCTGCAAAACAAGAACATGTGGAGCAACACATCTTATGATCAAAAGTATGTTGACAGTTCTCTTCTCTTCAAAAATCCTCAGAAATATCAGCTCATTGCTTTGAATCTGTTGATGATTGATTTCTCTTTTTCTTTCCTAAGTTTTGATAATGTTCCCTTAAAGCTCCAAATGACAATTACAAGAAAATAAAACATTCAAAGAATTACTTAAAAGTAAGTATAACACATAAGTAGAGGAGTCATAAAAGCCAGAAAACTGAGTCAGTCAAGTAGCAACATCCAGCCAAAGTTTGCCACCAAGCAAGAATTAACATGCCTTCTTTAAAGGTTACATAGTGCTGCTTTAAAGGGTCAGTTCACCAAAACTACAGGGAGATATGTTTTCCTACTTACACCTAATAGTGCTCCAAGCAGTTAATAACTACATTTTTAAAGCTGATATCTCAAAGCGTCAGCATGGTCTGAGACTAATGACATTTAGTGATTTGGGTGGACTGACCCTTTATTATCAGATGGCTTTGTTTTTTCTATTCATTCCTAGGTGGAGTGACTGAATGCAACTAGCTGAATTGTATCACAAATGACCTCTGCGATAATGATCCGCAGCTGTTTGGAGAGAATAACTCCCTGGTAGCAGCTCTCTCCTTCCTCCTGAACCAACTCCAATCAACTGATACGGTTATTTGTCTGAGAGCTGATGCTGAACTGTGATGCTTGAGTCGTTGAGCAGACCTGAACAGAACTAACGTTTCACCAGGGGGTTCATGAAAATCAGCCATCATGAATACAACCGTGACATAATATTCAAAACAATATTGCCACTACATGTCTGAGGCATGCTTTGTGATTTTAGACAAATAAGGTTACTGATTAACCACCACTATGTTTATACATAGTAAAATAAGCCAGTGATTGCAATGGTGATACAACAAATATAAGCAGTGAATGTGCAACATTATCTGCTTCAGGCGTCACTGTCATTCACAGCTGTGATCACTGATAACTGCAAACCAGCTGAGCCGCTACAAGGAAAGTAATGCCCTAAAGAAACATCAGCTGATTGTTGCATTAATATGTGAGAGTTGTGAAGTAGGTTATGAAGAAAAAAAAAGGAGTGAGAGAGTGGCACAAAGTGACCTGCATTATCATATGAAATAGTGATAACTGAACATTTTCTCAGTTCATTGTTAGTTAATAAAAGATGGTTTGCTTTAAAACTAACAACATATCCTGCTGATACAAGCACTGGAAGAATGAAGAAGATATCAACAAGCTGTCTCTGAGAGGCCCGCTGAGCACCAAGGATGTCACCAAAATTAATTTTTACTAAAAGCTGAACTGTGAATTCACCCTTTCATTGTCAGGTAAAATGTTAATTACACTTACAGAATGAACCAAATACAGATAGAGGCCAAGGTCACAACGGTTGAGCTATGACTTAATCTGAAGGCCCAGTCCGTCGGCCACTCCCACCTGTGTTACTCAGGTGTCTGTGTCACATGCCGGCTGTTAGCTGTAATGTTACACTACAACAGAGCTCCTGCCTGTTTGTCTCATTAAACTCCAAACCCAGAGGAGACTAAGGTGAACAACCACAACAAAAGCACCACATTTTAAACATAACACTTATGGTGCTTCTGTTATATCACTGGTTAAGTAAATAGTTGGAATATTTTCAGTATCTAATGACAGTTATTGTAGACACTAGAACACTGGGAGCTTTAGATTTAAACAGTGGCCCCTACTCTTCAAAAAGGAACCTCCTTGGTACAGTTTGTAAGAGATCTTGTGGTATGGCTTCCTACAATTCTCTTTTCATTATCAATTAACCTGCAGATTATTTTCTTAAGTATTTCAGTGCTCGATCAGCTGATGTCTTCACTTCACCAACAGTCCAAAACCTACAAATATTCCTACAAACAACTTACTAAAACAAAGAAAAGCAGCAAACTCTCACATTTGAGAAGCTCAAACCAGAGAACGTTTGTATTTTTGCTTGAAAAATGACTGAGACAATTAATCGAACAATATATCAGGAAACAATTTAAAGACCTGGCACGTGATAAAAACACTCCTCTACCACTTTCTCTTAAAGATCTGTCTGCACATGGTGTCAAAGTCCATCATTGTTATGTATCTGTTAGACCGCGAGAATGTGGTTGTGTGTGTGTGTGTGTGTGTGTGTGTGTGTGTGTGTGTGTGTGTGTGTGTGTGTGTNGTGTGTGTGTGTGTGTGTGTGTGTGTGTGTGTGTGTGTGTGTGTGTGGTTGGGTGGAGGTCAAGGAGGTGGAGCACATGACCTCAGTAGCTGCAGGCAAACACTCTGACCTCATATTCATCCCTGACTGACACATAAAACATACAAACACCATGTTTCACTCTTGGCTGCTGTACATGTGCTGGAGTGAGGAGAGACGCTGGGGGCGGAACATGAGTGAATCTGTCACCCATGACAAAATAAATCACACCGATTGAGAAACATAATGTGATCACGGACCATTAGCAGTTTGTTCCCATTAGCAGACAGCTTGTGTATTGTTCTAATCTATGACTGAAGCTTTTGCAACACTTTCCCAGTGTAGCTGCAATCTGATACACAATTTCACCCATTACACAGTCATTATGTTGGTGGTTGTGTCAGAGCATTTAGGTTCAGTTAAAAACACCTTCTGGACTTCATGGACCAGGTCTCAGTGGAGGTGTCAAGCCCCAGACTCTGAGACTAGTTTCATGTCCTGTGGGATTGTCCGATGATGCAAGACTTATGGAAGCAGGTTCACGAACATATTACAGCAATTTGCAAGTACAATTTTGATTTCAAACCCAACTGGATCCAACTGGATTTCAACTTGCATCATGGTGGTAAGACAGGTTTTAATGGAGAGGTGGAGAAAACCAGGGGCAAGACTACATCATCTCAGAACTGGTTTACTGAAGTTGGTAGTTGGAATAAATGTTACTTAGTAGCACTAACAGATGGGATATAATGTAAAGGTTAAAATATATTGTACATGTAAGTTTGGGTGATGAGGACGGACATTAGGTCTATATGTTACTTCAAATGTATAACTTGGAAATTCTTGTATACTAATCAAACTTGCTCATTTCTTTGGTGTGTGTTATTCAGGTTTTTGTCTGTGCTGCATTAGGAAATTCAAGAGCTACAATAAAACATAAATCACCACAAACAAATCTGCTTAAACCGTTAAGAGCCTTCTCCCTTCGACATAGTCTTATCATTTGATAAAATCCTAATTGATGTGACAAGAAAATCCCATAATGAGGCCTGATGGCTGGAAAAAGTTATCAATTTGTCATTTCAAATAGGGAGCTATCTTTGAATGTCGAGTCAAAATATGAATGAAGCTGCAGGAATGAAAATCTGATCAGAGGCTGAGGATACATCCAAACATCTGCGTTCATAATGGATATAATCATCATTAACATTCTTTGCTATTGCAACACGTGTAATTTCACTTTAAACGAGTTTGCGTGTGCGTACGTCAAAACCACTCATGGATGATTTTACCTTTCTGTAGATGAATGATGTCGGGGAAGTTGGCGAGCAGGCCTTGGTAGAGCGACAGCTTGTCCAGCATATGGAAGAGGTCATACTTAGGTTGCTCTGCAAACATCTCTCCAATGTTCTCGTAGGTGCGGCCTGTGTGGGAGATGGCGTTGTTGAAGGTCTCTGAGCTGTGGGGAGGGTCCAGCATGAACGCCTGGCTGATGGACTGGAAGGCGTTTCCCAGTCGCTGGAACTCCTTCCTGAACCCACCCAGGTGTTTACGCACCAGCTCCGAGGCGACGTGCGTGAGCTGCATCACGCTGTCGTCCATTTTCTTAGCGAAGGCCTTGAAGGTGTCGATCCGCTCCTCTACATCCTGAAGGTCCTGGTGCTCGTTGGGGATCTGGAGGGTCAGCATGAAGTGGGCTCCCACCATCTCGTCCTTCTCCGCCCGTCTCTTGCCCAGCTTCCACTGCTTGTCGTCGGCACACATCAGAAAGTGTTCGAAGCCTTCGTACTGGGAGAGGACCGGGTGACTGGTCATGTGGTTCATCCACAGTATCAGTCGCCTCTTGCGCTTCTCGATGAAGTCTTCCTCAAATCGCCCCGTGGCCTGCTTCTCGGGCAGGTGAGGCACGGAGATCACAGTGAACTTGTGCAGTAAGCGGTTGTACAGCCAGTCAAAGTGTTTGTAGCGCCGGTACACAGGATGTCCCGTGTGGCTCGGCGTGACCCGGTACGAAATGTACGTCTTGATGCCCTTGAACTTTGTCTGTTTTGTGGGGTCTTCGATGGAGCAGGAGAACGGCTGTGGGCTCTCCTTCCACCGGGGCCCCAGGGGACCCATCTCAATGGTGTACGACTCCGCTATCTTTGCCATCATGGGTACATCACCCAACACAAACGCTTCCACCCCTGAGCGGACAAAGCTGGAAAACCTGTTCAAGTTCCTGCCCACCATGCTGCCTTTCCTCGAGCTGGAGATGCTGTCCTGTCTCTCCATGTGCGGTTTGGACCGGTAGTGCACGTTGGGGTTGTTGGACAGCGGGCTCTGGTGGGCATGTCCATTGGCCCCGGGGCTCCTCGTGTGGTCGGCATCGTCCACCACCGTGGACCTGTCGTCCCAGTCATCCCAGTCATCATCGTCGTCATCGTAGTAGCTCTGCTGCAAATGCAGAGGGGTATTCGGGGTCGAGGGGAAATAGGAGGAGTCGTTTCCTAAAGACCCCGCCGGGCTTATGGAGCAGTCGGTCACGTTGGAGTTGGAGCGAGTGCGGATAATTTCCACATAGGATGCAGGGAAGAGCCCCCTCTCCCCTCGGCTGTTCTCCCCCTGAAACCAGCCGTCCACCGAGTTCTCGTCAAAGATCACCAGTTCCTCGTTCTCCTGGATGCTGATCTCCTCTTTGTTTTCACTCAGAAAAGTGTAGAGCGCCTTGGCTTTCACTGACATCTTGATACTCCAGTGGGTGCTAAAGCAGTAAATTCTACATGCACATACTGATGCTACTGTGTTGATGCATGCTGCACTGGAAACATCTGACACTGGCTCTTTGCAATATTTAAACTCATCTCAAATTACATGGCAGCTGTGGGATCAGCTGTGCAACACGGCAGGATGTAAATTTAATGATATGACAGCTAGTAAACAGTCAACAGTTGAAAACTATTACTTCAATAAAGTCTAAAATATGACAAAAATATGAGACTACCAGCATCCTACAAGTTTTATATCTTCTGCCTGAAAGTCTAACAATAACTTAAAGCTGCATAACACATGAGCTCCCTCATCACAAACACAACAGGTTCAGAAACACAAAAAAACCCCTCGACGCTGCTTTTTAATCCTCAAACTGAGCAGCAAACCTCGCGTTGTTTCCTTTTTGGACACTTGATTCCACAAAAGATTCCTGGATGCAAATATCTCCCAGACAAAGTGTCCTGGTGTGCAGAGGAGCCCAGGGATGAGTAATGGTGTCCCCGTGCAGTCTGAGTCTGATCCACATTCCCTCACTCTAAGACTTGCTGCGTTTTCCTTGTAAACAGGTTCCTGCGCATCTTCGCTCGATCGCCACAAACAAAACAAGAGAAGAAGAAGAAGAAGCGGCTACAAAGTGTCAACGCGCATCCGGACTCATGTTGTTTCTCTGCGTTTGTTCCTGCGAGCGATGAAACAAAGTAACTCTTTCCATGACGTGAGACTCAGACAATTGAAGGCAAGTTCGCCTTTTTTTTCCACCAGCTCCTTTATAGTCCCTGGAAAGGAGGAGGAACTGGTTCAACAGCGCCCCCAATGGGAGGAACAGATTATAGCCTAGAACACAGATTACAACATCCAGGAGACACTTTGTGTAATCAGGCTTCACATGATGATGATGATGATGATGATGATGAAGTAGGTAAAAGCTAATCGTGGTAATAATTATTATGATTGTCAATATTATTATTATTGTTATTTGCAGTAGTATGAGCAGTGGTGGAATGTAACTAAATACATTTACTCAAGTATAGTCAAGTACACACCTAATTATACTTATATAAAAATATTATACTTTTTTTTCTTACCTTGGATCAGAATTTTACTTGTAACTGAGTATTTTTAAAGTGCAGTATAGGTACATATTCTCAAGTAAAGGATCTGACAAGTATTTGTACTAGTAGTAGTAGTGGTATGTTTTACTACATATATTTTCATATTATAGTATTGATGGTGAGTAATAATCTAATGATATAACATATAATAGTATAACAGTCACAGGACACATTGTTCTTATAAAGTTTGATATACTTCATATTCTAAACAGATATATCATATGAGATGTTCAAACCACTTCTCCACTCAAATTTTGTTTGTATGTCACCATTTCATAGTAAAGCAAAGTGTTTCACAGGACAATAAAATAGAAAAATAGAAAAAGACAAACAAAAACAGAATCAGAGGAAAAGTAAATAAGCAATAACTTTCCATCTGATGCCTCTCTATACTTTTACCCCACTGCATTTCAGAGGTGAGTATTGTACTTTTGCTCTACTGCAACTTATCGAGCAGTTCCAATTTTGACATACAAATCAATTCATCAGTTTGTAGCAAGTATTAATACAATTAATAATTTCATGTATTGCTATATATAAAACTATATAACCATATAATAAGAAGTTCAAAAAAGCTACACCAAATGCATTATAGCAGGCCCATACTGCTTATATCAATTCATCAATAATAATGATCCAATAATGCAATAACAGAGAGAGGCCATTAGGCATAATAAATATTTTTACTTTCGATACTTAAAATCATTTTATTGATAATACTTATGTACCTTAAAGGCGGGACTTGTAGTATTTATACTGTGGTGCTGCTTCATTTACTTAATGATCTAAATACTGCTTCACTACTGCAAGTATGTAGTTATACACATAGACCTACCTTTTGATGTATCAGTGTTTTCATAGAAACAATACCCTTTGTGCTCACAGAGTTTTTATGAAGGGACAAAGTTGGCTGGGTCAAACCCCGGGATAGTTCTTCTGTATTAATCGGCCAACAAAAAGTTGCCGCTGGTGGAAAAATGGCGGCGTGACGTTTGAGCAGCAGCCTCTCTGAAAGTCCAAGGTCTGTTTTTATCCAATCTTATTAACTACTATCTGACCAAACCTCCTGTGCTGTAGTTAGTTTAGGTCTGATAGTTGTGTGTTTAGTAAGTGGGAAGTTAAATCAGTCACATGACGTTCAGGAATCAGTGTTTGTTAGCGGCTGGTTGGCCACATGATGCTAGCAGGGTTAGCTCGATGCTAGCTGCTAACACAACTGACTGGCTAGCAGCAGCAGCTTTTCTCATGTTTTCATGTCATAAATCTCCATTTAATGAGGAATTATCACTCGTTAGAGAAGACG
This sequence comes from Centropyge bicolor, assembly GCA_037975185.1. Classification (NCBI taxonomy): domain Eukaryota; kingdom Metazoa; phylum Chordata; class Actinopteri; family Pomacanthidae; genus Centropyge; species Centropyge bicolor. The sequence goes on from JBBMOC010000027.1 coordinate 5,056,624, forward strand.
TTTGTCATCTAGGTGTTTTACATGCAGGAAGATTGGACTGATGACTGTGAATCTTTCTGTCTAATACAGTCAATTATACATGTTGTGCTAGCTCAGTTTATGTAGCTTTGAAATTAACCAAATCAAATCCTCTCTGCTTCGTCTGTGGTGAGATATTTATATTTATCAGACAGGGGCTGATAAATTGTATGAGCACACAGCCTAATCTGATGTTGACAAGTAGTGACATATGATGTGTTTACATTGTGACTCTGGCTATTTAGATCAAATAATACTGCAATAGACACTCATTTGTGGTGGATTAGACTTTGCCAACAACTTTGAATAGAAGTTTAAAAACTCTTTGGTTCCAGCCTCTCAAATTCGATGTTTTGCTGCTTTTCTCTATTTTGTTTTGAACTAATCATCTTTGTTTTTTTATACAGAAGCAATATGAAGTTGTCATCTTGTGCTCTTGAATCTACTTTCAATCTTTTGTTGCTCCTGTCCCAACTTGTTTAAAACATGTTGCTGCCATCAGAATAAGCATTAAATATATAGTCAGCATATATGTCAGAAAGGGTTAGCAATTATGACATTCTATTTCATGGATGTTTTACACTGTCCCAACTATTTTGGAATCAAGGTTGTATTTATTCTGACATTTAAAAGACTTAATCAGTTGGAAACAATAATGAATAGATTAAAGGATAGGGAAAATAATTGTTACCTCCAACCGTAATCTATACATATACAGCAGGAATTGGTCTGAAAGGGGGAAATGATCTTTCAAAAATTAGTGAAAAATTATATTCTGTATATATCTGCATTATTAAAGGCTTTCAGTTTCATAGAGGTTTAAAGACAGTTGAGATAAATCCCTGTCACAAGACTGACACTGTCAAAGGACTGAACTGTCAGAATACACAAAATGTCTGCAGTAAATGATGATTTCTTTTGCCTTCTTTTTTTTGACAGCACCACTATTACAGTGCATTACACCACTTGGATTATATAGTAATTTTGCAAGCATTACTGCGAGCAGTTTCCAAAGGCTATGAATGACTGATTCCACTAATATTGCCATCATGATTAATGAATTCATCAACCACATGTCCTGACAATAGAAACATCTCAAGTAGTCTAAACGAAGGGGATGCTCACTTTCAGAGAGAAGAAGAAGAACTTGTCTAACCATGGTTGTGTTTATTTACCAGAGTCCCCATGGATGACCTGACCGCAGCCCTCTCGGCCAGCTTCGCTGTGTCCAAGGAGCCCAACAGTACGGCCGCCCCCCACCCTCGGCTGGCCCAGTACAAGAGCAAGTACAGCGTGCTGGAGCAGAGCGAGCGGCGCCGGCGCTTTCTTGACCTGCAGAAAACGTAAATGTCCTCACAGTTCAGTATTTGACCCACAGTATGGAGCCTGTACTTTCTGGGGCCAAATGAAGCTCATTTTAATAAGTAATGGACACTTAGAATAATGGTGACCATAGAACCATAGACCATAGAAAAGTGGTGAAAGGTCGCCACTGTGTTTGCAAAGTCTGTTCAAAATGTCAAATGTCTGTCATCATTTTATTTTATGATGTCATTAACACCAAAAAAATGTTTAAAAACCTAAAACAAAATCTTCAATTTGAACAAAGGGATTCAAAGGGATACAATCAGTTAGTCTTGTTTTATTAAATGAATGTTTTGAGTGAGACAAATAACGTCTTTTACCACACTGCAAGTACCTGAATGTGCCTTTTTTCCTCTGTCACTAATCTCAGTAAAAGGTTAAACTACGTCAACCATGCGCGGCGTCTGGCTGATGGGGACTGGACAGGGGCAGACAGTGATGGAGAGGAGGACATGGAGAAACAAGATGAGGGGGAACGGGAGAAAGATGGCAACGCAGAGGAGGAGGAGGGGATGGAGGTTGAGAGGAGGAAGCTGCCAAAACATTATGCAAACCAGGTCAGTGCTTGATGTGTTATTACCCAGAGATGGACATGTCGCCATGTGCTTTCCTGTTGCATTCTTCATCTTGGCCAGCAGAGGGCGCAGGAGTTTCTAGAATTACAGCCTAGCAAGCTTGTTGAATGCCAACAAATATCATTTTTTGAATCTTGACTGCAGCGTTAATGAAGGTTAAATGTTGGGTTTGCTCACAACATTCCTCCTCCCCCTCAGCTCATGCTGTCAGAGTGGCTGGTGGATGTGCCATCAGAACTGGACACTGATTGGCTGATGGTGGTCTGTCCTGTGGGGAAAAGATCTCTCATTGTTGCCTCCAAGGTAAGACCCTGTCACAGCTGTTCTGTTGTTTCACACAATCACTCACTGCAGAAAGAAAAGAAATATTTCAAAGCAACACCTGGATAATTCTCCTCATATAAAACTGTCAATCAAATACAGCTGAGTTTCTGTGAGCTGCTTCTTATTGGCTCTGTTCTGTTTTTCGATGTGTCATCTTCCAGCCCTGATTGAAGGTCTTACCGTTTTCAGAATTAGATTAACATGAACAACAGCAGTCTGGATCTTCTCTAATTTGAATGCAGTGTCGCAGCTGGACTGAGTCAACCTATCGAAAAGATTTAATGCATGTAAATTCAAAACTGCATTCCTGGTATCAGGGAGAATTAGGTGACTTATGCCTGTGAGTAAGATGAGCCACCTTTTCTGGGCAACCCTACACAAGATTAATCATGTGGGCGGACAATTAGGAAGAATTTTCCTAAACTTGTGATGGAGAAATCAGCAAAGCCTGAAGTGATTTCACTCTAATACTGTAAAGATGTGGATTTGTGTAGGAAAAGTTCAGAATGTGTCCATATGAATCATACAATAAACATAATGATGAGTCAGAGTTTCTATCACCCTGATTCCAAAAAAGTGGAACAAGGACTGTGTGAAACATAAATAAAAACAATGCAATCAATTCCAGTGAACTGTGTTTACTGGAATTGGTTTTAGGAAGTGTTCCCGTAAATGTAGCCTCCTTTCTACGATCATGTGTTCACAAAGTGTTGACCTTCTCTCCATCCTCGCTTGTGAATGACTGAGTCTTCCCAGGATGAACCTTTCATACCCAATCATGATCCTATCACCTGTTCCCAATGAACCTGTTTACCTGTGGAATGATCCAAACAGGTGTTTTTGGATCAGTCCACAACTTTCACAGTCTTTTGTTGCTCCTGTCCCCACTTGTTTTAAATGTGTAGCTGCTAAGTAGATATTTACAAAAATCAATGAAGTTGATGAGATCAAACCTTAATATCTTGTCTTTGTACTGTTTTCACTTGAGTGTATGTCAAAAAATGATCACATTCTGTTTTATTTATTTAATTTATATAATTATTTTAAACACTTAAGAACATAATTGTGCCAAGCACGTGTTGATAAAATAGAAGTACCAGAAGCAGGTTGTGCCAGTCACACTGACATCACAGATTTTGTAATGTTGTGTTGAGCCACATTATGTCATTCATTGACAATAAGAGTAGTTTTCATCGTGCTTCTGTAACATAAACATTAATTATGTCATTGGATTGCGATGCAGGAACAAAAAGAAAGAACATCAGAAAAGAGATTTGTCTGCCTCTGTTGAAAAAAGTACATTAAGGTTTGAATTTGTGTAATATTTTACTAATTTACTCCTCCTCCAGGATTTCTAAAGCTGTAGAATACATAACAGTGGCTCCCAAACAAGGGATCATGGATCAGTATCAAGGATGATGATTTGGTATAAAAGCTGAATAAGATATTATCAGGCTTTATAAAATGCTTGTGCAGTCATGTCTTTGGTCTTTGCAGGCTCATTCTTCTCTGCAACTTTATTCATCTCTTCCTGTCAAGGCCACAACATCAGGATAAAGGCTGCAACTAATGATTATTTTCTTGATTAATGTTTTGTTTTTTTTTAAAAGCTTTTTCTACATATGACAAAGAAAAAGCAAATCGTAACATTTCAAAACCATTTGACTTATTATTTTGGTCGTGGACCAGTCCTTTCTACATTGTGACTATAACACAAAGGATTGGAATGTCTTATCTAGAGAAAATATTCAGAGCCTGGAGGTTAAATTTACGCAATTTATCTCATCTCAAAAAAATTAAAATTGAAAAATCCAAATTTTAGAGACAGGTTGGATGAATGGTGAAACAGAGTAGAGGCAGGTGAGTGTCAGTCTCATTAAACACCTTAATATCCTCTAAATGTCAAGTGAAGTGAAATTTGCTATCGATAACTTCTTGTGAAATGAAAATGAAGTTTGAAGGTTTTCCAATTTACTCTCTTGCAACATCGTGTGTTTCTCTGTGGTCGTGTTCAGTGTAAAACTGCCTCATTTACCTCGTATTGTGTCAGTTTTGTGGTTGCGACCAATGAAAAGCCAGATGCAGATTACTGGTAAATGGTACAACACGTCTGTCGTGCTGGCTCTAAATTACCGTTTTCCTCTATTGCCACACACAAACCTTTGTTGTAAAGTGACTGACCCTCCACATCCTGTGATGCAACCACCGATCTCATCGCAATGACAGTCATCTGGTTCCTCGTTCATTATTTCAGCCTTCGACCTCATTGACGACAACGCTGTGAAACACAGCTGCACAGTGCTCTTTACAAAACCAGAACCGAAGAGTCGTCAAACAGAAACAGCAGATGGTTTCTGTTGCTTAAGGGAATCTGAACGAGACGTGTTTCATCTGCTTCGTTACGTTATTTGTCAGCGTTATCTCATGTGACACTTTTAGCTTTTTATCGCTCCAAAGTTCCTCTGCAGCTCTATGGGAACATTGTGGCACTAACTCTACCTCAGGGGCTTTGATGTCTGTTGGGACCAACACCAAAAATCTCCAGACTTTCTGTGATCAGTGAGCCCGTTTCTAGGTCCCATTATCCACATGAGAGCAGCAGGTTTAATCATCAGTTTATCTCGTGAGTTTACGTGTGTTACACTTTTTTATTTTAGGTGCAGGCACAAAGCTTGAAATATAATATACAAGAATATAGGCAATAATTCAGGAGTATTATGGTCATACTTTCAGTGAGATCATATCGTGTTGCTTGGATAATCATGTCAGCTCCAGCAATAATATGATTAAATTGTTATCGTTTCACTAAATTATGTTACTCAATTAAGCTCTTTTTATATAAATATAAAGAGATTTATATCATGTAATGCACAATAGCAGAACATTGATTGCATTGAACATTAGTTTGATCATTTTATATGTGAATTCATTACAATATTTTCCATGTTGTGTTATACAATATAACAGTTTTTTGTGTTTTATTTTATATTAGTACACTCATGGCTCTATGTGTGTGTTTGTATGTTAGATGACCTTATGTGTGGACCTGAGCCTTTAGAAAAACCCAAGTTGGATTTTTGGCTTAAGCTAAATTACTACTCTAGGCAGCTTTTAAAAGCAGCTGTGTCACAGTGTTACTTACACACGAGTGCCTTTATAAGTATGTAGAGGAGAAGGCCGACCAGTAGAAGAAACCAAATTATCCAATGTTCAGATCTTTTTTGCTTTTTTATGTCCAACAACTTCCATCTCAGTTTAACTGTTGAAGTGACTCTGGGGAGTAGCTGCTGTCGTGGTAACAGTTGTCTCTTCTCACATCGTCTCTGTTTTTGACTCTGTTCTTTCTAAAGGGTTCCACTGCATCGTACACTAAAAGCGGCTACTGTGTGAACCGTTTCCCCTCCCTGCTGCCCGGTGGGAACAGACACAACTCAGCCATGGGAAAAGGTAGGTGGGCCTGTTGTGTGTGGTTTATTATAGTGGAGCAATCGGGCATTTTAGCAACACAGGAAAGTGATCCACCAACTGTAGTTTCTGTCATTGGCTCCCGTTCATCTGTGAGTGTATTTCAATTTCATTTTATATCAAAAATTCTTTCAACAAAAAGTTTTACAGCTACAAAATAGGACTGAATTTTGGGTAAATGATGATGAAACATTAAAGCTACTTAAGGAAAATCCTGGATATTAAAGCGGCCAGTTTGAACACAAGTCCAACTAAAACACCCAGCGAAGTCTTGATATTATAGTCTGACTCACAGGAAGTAAACTGTTGGTGTAAACCTGCCATTGGCCGAGTATTTCAGTCTGCATCCTCCTCCCCTTCTGTCTGTCTGTTACCATTCCTTCACGAAACAACAGCAACCTGCGAAAGGCCAGCTTGGTTGTTTTGGTGAATGATTGCAAAGATATGCGAAGAATAGGTTCCCCCCCTTGACAGTATTTTGCAAGGGCATCATCAAGATGACTGTGATTGGTTTAAAGACATACAAACGAGCCACTAGAGAGATACTGGGTTCAGTTAGACCTTCCTCCAGAGATAGGTTTGACTAATATTGTTAGAGTCATACAGTTTTGCCTTTCGCTGTTTGTTGACTTGTGAACAAGCTAAAATGTCTGGCAGCATTGGTTGTGGTGGTGGGTGGGAGTTGTTTCAAGTGTTTTGAAATTCATCTGGCTAATTCCTGTTTCAAAACATCATACGGCACCCAAAAGTGTTTTGCACAACCGAATATTTTAGAGCTTGCAACCTTTGTGCCACTGGTCTCTGTAATCCTATCTTACAGGATGTTGAGGTCATTTTCTACTGTGAGCTTGTAAAAGTCTTTCTCTTGTGATTATAAATTGTTGTCAAAGTAGTGTTTGCTGTATATCTGTAACCAGCCCTCTGTATGTGCTCCAGACTACACCATCCTGGACTGTATTTACAGCGAGGTGGACAGAACGTACTACATCCTGGACGTCATGTGCTGGAGAGGCCACCCGGTCTACGACTGCCCAGTAAGACTGCCTTCTAATCCTCCAGCAATCCCGGAATGCTTGTCTAATTGCTTAAGTAGCAAAGTCTGGGCCGCAGATGTGCTTTTTTGCCACGTTGCCCATCTCATTGGCCCGGGATCGGAAAAAAAAAAGTTTTCTTGTTTACAGTGCTTGTTCTCTCATCAACAGACCGAGTTCCGTTTCTACTGGCTCCAGTCCAAAGTCCAGGAGGCGGACGGCCTATCAGAAATCGCCAAACGTAACCCTGTGAGTAACAGCACCAGGAATAGAGCCTCTTCACTACATGTCCCATTTTTCCTTCCTAGTTTTCAGTCCTGTAATGTTGTTATTTGAGACACTGTACCATGTTTATTCAATCTTGGGTTTTCTGCATTTTGTGTTTGTTGTGCTTTATGCCTTGCTGCTCCTTATTTCCACATGTGGGATGAATAAAGTCCTGAACTTGAACTTGATACTCCTCAGGGGGAAATGAGACAAAAGGAAATTAAAGGCTAACTCCTCGATCATAATTGTGCTCTAAAGTGATTATCACACACAAATCTTGAAGATTATGGTGCTTTTAGGAAGCCTGAGTGAACTTTGAGTTCAAGTTCCACCTCTTAATCTTCAGTGTTTGTGAGGCACAGCTCAGCAGGAGCTAAATCAGGATTAGTACTTGTAGAGTAAACTCACCACGAGAGAGCAATTTCTCACATTTGACAAGAAGACAAATTGTGTTTGGAACTAACAACGTGGTGATCTGGTTTTGTTTGGTTCCACAGTTCCGGTTTGTGAGCCTCCAAAGCACCGAGTGCACAGCAGAGTTGATTCAGAAAGCCCTGGCAGCCGAGTACAGCTTCAACGTAAGAGCAGTTCTTGTCCTTCAAGTGTTTTCTGCACCTTACTGCTTCATATTTCAAGCATAGACTGTATAAAATATGGACGTAGTGTCCATGACGTCACCCATAGGTTTCTGAAGAGCAAAAATGAAGCAAATCATAGTGCGCAGCCATCTTGGTAGCCTACCTCCAGTTACTCCAAATATGGACAAAGAGGTGGAGCGAGGGCGGAGCTGAGGCGGGTCGAATGAACGCTATTGGCTGAAAAAAGCTGCTTTATTCGAAATTCGATCAAACTAGCTACGGCTAACCAGCTAGGTTAAATGCTAAATATCGTTGCTAGCCGGCTAACCCCACAACGATCTCTTTCCCAAACTCAGTGACTAGAATTAGCCGGGTTGACGCCCTTTAGACCGTCAGTGGCTAGTTCTAATCTAATCTAAGTGGCGCCACTTTGATTGACAGCTATGAATTGTGCATAATGATGTATGCTGTATATTTTAAACGAACACCTTATAAAAATTAATTAATTATTAATTAATAATAATTAATAATTGACTCCCTTCTGCGGCCTGCTCTAGCGGTTATTCGAGGAACTGCAGCTTTTTTGCACTTCCGCATTGGCTTCATTTTTCAGCGCCGGAGGTTGCCACTTGATTTCAAGTAGCGCTGGAGTCAGATAAATGTGGAAAGTGCTCGATGTAATGATGGATTTAGGAGAAAGAGTCATATTTTTATGAAACACAGACAAGTACATTTTGTGTCTCATCAGGTTTTGATTAGTTTAATTCTGAATTTCTGGCTGCAGGTGGATGGTCTCCTCTTCTACCACCGGCAGACTCACTACACCCCCGGCAGCACCCCTCTCGTGGGCTGGCTTCGGCCCTACATGGTCACCGACATCCTGGGCATAGAGGTCCCCGAAGGACCCCTCACCACCAAGCCGGAGTACGCCAGCCACCAGCTGCAGCAGATCCTGGAGCACAAGAAAACCTCCAGTGAAGTCCGGCCGGCCAACAGAAGCGGAGGCTACGAGTTAGAGTACCTGTCCACCCCGAACCAGGACAGTGGGGACACTCTGAACTTTCTGAACCAAAAGCCAATAAGAGAAGCACACATGGAGCTCTGAGTGGGAGGCTTAACGAGATGCAAATTGCTAACTCAGTGTTTCTGAGCGGCGGTGGCGGCCCACATATGGCTCTTTAGAATGTCTGCTGAATGGTTTTGCAGATCTGACCAATTGCAAAGCATGGCTAATTCTAATCCGGCACTGCTCTGGACGCCCTCAGAGTGCAGATTAGTAGAGCTATGCTATAGATGTGTTTTTATTTGGCTCAAGTCTGCCGTTTCCATCTTTACTTCTACCTGCTGCAGAACTCCAAAAAAAGCCTCCTTGATAATAACTGCACAGAATTTAGCCACTATAATTAAGTCACAGTGTCTTATGCAGATCACTTTCATAACAGCGTGCATTGTCGCATGCGATCAAAAAAGAGGACAAGAGGTTTCTTATGTGAGATCTACAGCAAAGTGCAGCACAGTCATTTTTGTGGTCATGTGTTCTGTCGCTGCTCTGCAAATCATGCACTTCATGCACAAGGAATCTCGCATAAGAAACATCTTCACTGGTGTCAGCTGTTGTTTTATACAAGTGTCATTGATGCTTACTCAACAAAAAATGACTGAGCTTTCGAGCAACAGGAAGGTGAGGTGGCGGCTGGTCAGACCCTGTGAGTTGCTGAACAGCAACAGCGACATGGACTTTTACAATTGAATCTTAAATTTAAAATTACTTGGAATATGTTTTAAAGTGGATGTTTCTAAATAAATGTTTTTTTTTAATTACCACTTTCTCTTACTGTCAGAAACAGTTCAGTTCTTTGGGAGAGACTCGGGATTTTTGGTAACACCTTATTATAAGGTTACAAATCATATTCTTAAGTAATGTTTCACTGAATCATGACTCAGTGATTTCATGCAGGATGTATCATGAATTCCTGCACCTCACCATTAAGAAATGATCGAGTCACTCTGATTGTCATTAGTTCACTTGTGATAGACCAGTTAATGTAAATTCATAGTTACTTGATTGATTACATATTGCTTGTGATCAAGTTAGCTGGATTTCAGTTCAAGTAATTTTGGGATGTAATCATATGCATTACGACATTGACAAATAGTCAGTCAAGTGCATTTATTCATAAAAAGAATATCCATTGAACTGATTTATAAAAACCTCAGTCTTGACTACATGCACTGTCGATACAAGTGTGAGTAGCTGATGTTCCAGTATCTGGTAAGACATGAGTCATAGTGCTGATACTGGCGTCTATCAGCAGAATTCATGAGCATCTCTTCCCCTCTGCGCGGAGGTTACTGTGCCATTTGAAGAACTGGGTGGAAGTTGTCAACAGGAAAAGATGTGAAAGCTTCTCGCAGGGCTGTGAACTGAGTTTCAGCTGCCTGTAATAAACACGCCCTCTGAGCTGGAACGCCTACGATCACTTCCCTCACCAGACCTTAGTTTTATTATAGTTTACAATATCTTGGCATCCTGGTTCTCTTTTTTGATTTTGTTTTTCTGTTCTTTTAGTGAGAATAGTTTTTTGTGGTTTCACCTGAAAGTCCAGTTTCTAAGCCTAAAGCCTTTTGGTGATCCCTTGGTTTTTCCTCCAGTGCCATCAAAGTTTCATCTGTAATCACTCTATGTCAGCTTGATGGGATTGTCACAAAATTTTTGTACAGATGTTTATGGTCCCCAGATGATGTATCCTCATGGCTTTAGTGATGTCCTGACTTTTTCTAGCGCTTCCATGAGGTTTACATGATCACTGAGTGAATGTAACTACTGGATGGATTGCCATGAAATGTAACATTCATGTCCCCTGATATGTCACAGTTGATAAAATAAGCCTTTATTCGTCCCACAGTGGGGAAATTCACATGTTACAGCAGCACAGGGGATAGCAGCAGTTAAATATTAAGAACAAATAACAGTCTAAAAAATAATAATCTAAAAAAAGGAGATATACACAAGTTCGCATTACTTATTTACACTTTGAGTGAGTATGGATATGAAATATAAAATCTGAAATATAAAAATATATGACCAGTATAAAATATATGACCAGTAAAAATACACAATGGGCCTAAACTGAGGTAAGAAATGACAGCCTAGATACGGAATATTAAATATTAAGTACTAAATACAGAATATTGCACATTGACTTGGTCAAGTATTGCACAGTGGGTGGAGTTACATAAAGAACAGGTATTGCACAAGTGTACTGAGTGTACTGAATAACAGTAGTCCATGGTCTATTGGGAGCAGTGCTGGTTGTACAGTGGTTCCCCAACATGGATGACAGCTTGGCCATCATCCTCCTCTCTCCCACCACCTCCACTGGGTCCAGGGGGCAACCTAGCGCAGAGCTGGCCTTCCTGATGATCTTGTCCAGTCTTTTCCTGTCCGCAGCCGAAATGCTGCTGTTGATGAAACCAAGGTAACAGGAATCCAGGGGAAGGACTCAAATGTAGACGACTGAGCTTGATGCTGTTCAAAGATTTAATAATCTAAACCAAGGCTTAGTGAAGCGTGAGGCCGGCAAGGATCAAAACCAATAAAGCAGTCTAACACAGTCAAACAGGTCTGAGGGGGAAGGCAAAAAAAAATCAAAGTCAAAAAAACTACAGCAGATCAACAGAACACAGATTTAAGCTAGAAGGCAAACATGAGGCATCTGGAATTAACTCAGCGATCTGGCAAAGAAAGACGGGAACAAAAGGAAATAAACTCGTATGTGTACAGAAGGTCGATTAGAGAATGAGGTGCAGGTGAGCAGCAGGCGGAGAAGGCCAGAGAACTGCAGGACTGATGAGAAGTGGGAACAGGTGTGTGAGTGGGGAAAGGAGGGAGAGTGGGAGAGCGGCAGGTCCGGAGGAGAGGAAAGTCCACGAGCTGGGAGAAGTGCAAATGTGGCTGAGACAGGAGCCGAGAGCGATGTGGTTGAAACAGGAAGTGAGGAGCGGATTGTGACAGGATGGATTGTAACCACTTAACTTTTTATCTGGCACCATCATCAAAGTTTTCCAGTTTTGGTTTATGACCAAATACCTGCTACACTGAACTTCCCTTCCACCGCAGCCGTACTTTTTTATTGATTCTAAAAAGCAAACGATGGCGTGCAAACACACTAAACTAAATGGTGAACATGGTGAATATACCTGCTCACTGTTTTAGGCTTAGTTTGACTGGCACACTATATGGCCAAAAGTCAGTGGACACCTGTCATCACACTTATATCTGTTTGCTGAACATCCCATTCTAAAACTGTGGGTATTAATATGCTGTAACACTGTCACTGCTCTGGGAAAGTTTTCCAACATTTTGGTGTGTGTCTGTGGGAAATTTTGCCCATTTAGACAATAGAGAATTTGCAAGAACAGTTTCTGATGTTGGAAGAGAAGACCTGGCTCAGAATTCCCACCGAAGGTGTTCAGTTCCGTTGAGGCCTTACTTCTGTGCAGGCCAAGTTCTTCCACACCAAACCATCTAATTGTGTCTTTATGGACCAATGTTGGAAGTGTGCAAATGGCTGAAACACCTTTCTCCACACGGTCTCCCGCTTCGTGACTGAACTGACTTGTGCCAAAGTTGCATCCTTTTAAAGTCACCAAGCTTTTTACGACCTGTAACTTCTTGCTCGCAATTGTTGTGGCTTAAATACCTGAGGTCAGTAATTAGTAGAGGTGTCCACTGACTTTTGGCCATATAGTGTATATATTGTGTTCTAATTAAGATATAAACACAAAAAAAATCAAGACAAACTAACCCTTAGAATCAAAGAGTGTGTTCTTCTTTCTAGAATCTTCAACAGAAATGGTCCAAAAATGACATTAAAAAAAAAAAGACCAGCATGCACTGCAGCCAAAAGACACGTTTGTTTGCCACTACTCACTTTTTCTACACTGGAAAAAAAAAAGATTCTTGCTCTGATGGTATCGTTATTGCTCTCAACCACCCACACGGAACATCGACAGGTAAAAAAAAATAACACGTTCACAACCTTCCTGTGGGGACTGTCGTACGTTCTGGGAAACATGAGCTCGAGTGGTGGAGGAAGGTGCAGAGTGCAGCCCAGGGGAAGTCTGTTCACCACAATTACAATATCTCATCATGCGATGACTCCTGGAAAGCATCGAACATCACACACTCACAGTCTGTGACACTAAGAGTAGATCAGAGTGTGTAGTAATCAATTCTGATCATTTTTTCTTTTTGTGTGATTTCAATTCTACCGACATTTAGATAAGTAAAAAACTATATAACAGTGTTGATGGTTTGTGATAAACCAGATTTTAAGAGGATTTTTCTGTGGATGAAACTCATGAACACATGGTTTTAATTCTCAATCTCCTGTTGCTTCTTTGCATCTGTGAGCAAAATGTGCCTTATTTCTGCAATAGAAGCTCTAAAGCACTCAACTGTTTCGGACTATTTTAGAACAAGATGTTTGTTCATCGAGTACAGTCGGATATTTTTTCTTTCACCTTGAGTCACACCTAAACCGAGAGCCTTGCCAAAGAGAGCAAAGTCAGGCATGTGGTTACTGCAAGAATTCAGCTATTAGTCAGCAGCGCCGATCACTTTCCAGGAACTGAGCACCTGCAGCTTCTCTTTACAGAGCACGCTCACTCTCCCACACATACACACACACACACACACAAGTTAAAAGGTTACTTTAGGCCTCGCTGATCTCTACGAAAAGCCTGTCACTCGACTTCTGAGGAGGGAAGCAGATTTGTGTTTCGCCTGCAAACCCTCCAGCACCTGTCACACATATGATGTTTAGCCGACGAGGCTGGTAAACACTTCTGGCATTAATGTCTGAAACAAAATGTGACATGCGTGCACGATGTTTCGCTCAGTTGTGATTCTTATAAAATCCAGTTAAATGCGATTTTCATGTTGACCTTTTCATCACTTTAGACTCATTGTGTTGAACCAGAGGTAGCCACATTACACATTTGACCAAATCTTGGACAACTGTTTTTTAGGGCCCGAGCACACAAAGTGCGTAGGACCCTATTGTAACCCTTAGGATTTTTTTTTTTTTCTTCCCCCCTAAACAACGCCAAATTTGGGGCACTCAGCTCGAGATAAACGCGACCACGCCTAGCCAAAGTTGTCAGGCACATCGAAAAATTTATGAATCCAGTGTTTGCAAGGAAATACGGGCTCCCTAGGGGCCCCAAAACATAGCAGCACCTAGTTTGAGATACGGGCCCGAAAATTGACGTGCAGAACAAGCATTGCAAGCCCTACGAAAACGTCTCTGGAAACCAGCGTCAATTCGGAACAGGAAGTTCGCAAATTAGCACTGAACGTCGCGTTTTAGCGATTTCGCGCTAGGTATTTGAACAAACTCGTCCCAGAGTTTAAATCGGATCGGCTCCAAATTCGCAGGGTGTGTAGCAGACGAGTTGAGGATGAAAAGTTATTGAAAGAATTCGCGTAGCACAAAGGGGGGCGTGGCGGCGAGGGCCCGAACATCGCCGCTTGTGTTCTTCTTTGTTTGTTTGTTTGTTTCTTTGTTTATAAAGTATATTACACTAACCAGTATAATTTGATCAAATCAGACCTTCACCTCTGAAATGTTTGACGCACTCGTAGACTTGTTTTGTCGTGGGCCGGGCGAAGCCTTCACCAATCACATTTTCCCAAATGACATGATGTCAGCTGGTTTGACAGGAAGTCTATTGTTGTCCACTCCCTTTTCCCTTTGGTTTTCAAGTCAGACTTTCTCACGCCTCATTATTTACAGTCGGCCTATTGTGGGGTCCTGTTTTTTTTTTGTGGAATTAAAATATACACAGCCTGTGAATGTACCTATAATTTCCGACCTATTCTTACAAAAACACTTGAGAGTCAGAGAAATAAATAGCCTTGGCTTTATCTGCAGTCTTCATCTACAAGTACAACACGATATCTACGATGTGGAGGTTGAGACAGCAGTAAGAAATCTTTCCAACTTGTCACACACACGCACACTCTGTCTGCTTTGCATCAGATTACTTTCATAACCTCATTCAAAACGCATCAAGGTTCGAATTAAAGGCCATCAACCGTCTTGCAGGAAATGCAATCTCCTGACTGCACTTGAACTAACCTCCCTGCTGACACACACACACACACAGTGTCTGCAGGCTATAATATTCCTGTGGAGACCTGCAGCGTGTTTGTGGGTCATATTACAGCGACTTTATCGTTCTGTCGGGTATTTTCTGTTTCCTATGATGTCATGCCATTCCTGTAAAGTGTACCGGATCATAATGTAGCCTGAGGGCATGCATGAGTCGAGAGTTTCACTAATTAAATTGCTATTCTTGCAACAGACTCTTACGAAGTCGGGCCCTGCTCCTATTCTTAGTGATTTCCTCTCACTTTATTTCATGCATTAGTGATGTGCAGTGATAGTTTGGAGAGTGCAGCTGTGATGTAAACCTATAGCTCATATGAATACATGCATAAAACTGAATGTTTTATATATAGATCACAAAGGCAGATAAGTAATATATTGAAGATCCCACATGAAGACATGTTTTAAGACATAATGAAATATTCAGTTATGATGAAATAATTCCACAAAAAAGTTAAATAAAGTTGTGAATACACTCATACAAACATCCTTAATCTCTTCTACCTCACTGAAAAGTATAGACATATTTTGGTTTCCAAAAGTTCATCTGCTGTTTCTCTAAAAAGCCCTGTCTCATATGTGCACCACAGGCTTCTGCAAGTTTTCTGCATCACATTTGTATAATTTGCATATTTGACCACATTTGGCCTCCAGACTAGTTTTGATGCTACACAGTCAAGCTTGTAAATGCATCTCTTACAATCGAGAGTGGCACATTTTTTGGAACCTATTTGTGAAGGCTGAGATGAGAAGATTGATATTTCTTCTTATAGACTCATCAATCATCTCATTTTGTTTTATAGCCTGATTTTATTATTTAACTCTTGGCAAGAAAGCAAATAAGCATATTTCCCTAGACGTCAAACTTTTGCTTAAAGGTAAG
>JBBMOC010000027.1:5076339-5136759 GCA_037975185.1 Centropyge bicolor
TCAGATCTGTGCCAGCTTTGGAGGATCCGGATCGGGATCATGGTCTGAACCCACTTTATGAAGAAAAACCCTCGACTCTTGCTGTTTGCTTTTTTTTCCCTCCCTCTCTCCACGGTGAAATCTGACTCAACATCCGCAGGGTTTTCTCTCCACTTTTTGGAGGCTGATCATCCTGTAATTTTTTTTTCTGCAGCCAGAATAGAATCAGCTCATCCTGCAGCTTTTTCAAATGCATTTCACTGTGAAGCCCACGGACGAGCCCTAGACTCGCTTTTTCCACGCAGACCCACAGCGCTTCATGAGCAGGACCGAGCTGATCACCGGGGCCATGGCAGCTACTTTATCGGCGGAGGAAGAGCAGGTAGGCCCGAGCAGTGTCCCCTGCACGCACGGCTCCTCTCCGGGGGGAGCCGACCCCAGCCTCGGCCCGCTCGGACCCGCTCGGGTTTTTGCGCCCCGGAGCGGCGGCGCTGCGTCACGGATGAGTTGCGAAACGGCGGAAACATTGTATCGATTTGTGTCGCTTTATTGCTCCGGTTGCATCACCGTCAGTTTCCTCTTCCACGGTTGCGAAACAGGCCTCGATCCGCCGTTATCAGCCTCCTCAGATGGGAAACGGTGTCTCTGATTTCCAGCCTCTCAGAGTCGATGTTTGGATCATTGAGGAATGTTTCAACTTGGTTCGAGCTCCGTGTGTTTACATTCATGTATGCGAGCTAACATCAAGGATAGGAAATGCATCGAGCTCGTCTCACATATAGGCCTCGAAAGTGTGGACAACTTTTCTCACATCTCTGCTTACTTTATATAGATTATTGTATTATAGATATTGTATGTTTGATATATGATAAATGTTGTAGGACAAAGTGAGGAGTTGTTCAATCATTCTCCTTCATTTTAGAGTTTCTTACTATAATGTGAAATATTCATATAGGCCTCAAAAGCTCTCTGCAGACTTTCATAAAGATTTTGGTCAAAGTGGTAAAAAAATAGCCAAGTCATCACATCGCATAGCTTTTGTATGTTTGAGACATTTCTATATGTTATAGGCCAAAGTGAGGAAAATGAACATCTTACACATATGAACATTTAAGTATGTTATCCATTCATATGTTTGTACTAATATCATGGATAGGAAATGCAATTTTACATCTATTTACTATAATGCAAAAATATTCATATAGGCCTTAAAAGCTGTAAACTCAGCCTTTAGTTTTCTTACTTCTCTGCATCCAGTATAAAGATTTTGGTATAAAAACACAAAGTGGCCAAACTACAGCTTGAATATTTATAAAATGGCCAAGTCATCACATCACTTATCTTCCATGTGTTTGAGATATTATTGTATGTGCTTTAGCTCAAAGGGAGCAAACTGATAGTCTTCCAAGAATCAATTAATCTGCAAATTATTTTTTCAATTCGTCATTTCAACATCATGTCATCAGCTATACATTCACTTACTTATTCTATTATCAAGGACAGGAAATGCATTTTCATTTCCTTCCTACATATTGGCCTAAAAGCTGTAAACTTAGTCTTGTCAAGTTTCCTCTTTCTTGCATCTGTGCACATATATTTACATAGTGGGAAAGTGGCCAAACTAAAGCATGTCTGTTTGAAAAACAGCCAAGTCATCACATCACTTAGCCTCTGTATGTTTGACATATGTTCATGTACATGTTGTTGGTCAAAATGAGGAAACTGATCATATTCCGGGTTAGTAGTAGTAATAGTTTAATCTGCAGATTATTTCTGCATTTAAAAATCTAAAAATGCACACCATAGTTTCCCCAAATCCCAAATTGACAACAGTCCAGAACCTGAAGTTAATTGAGAAAACAAGCTAATATTCACATTTGAAAACCTGTAACTTGCCAAATTTTGCTTTAAAAACTGACTTAAATGAAACTTGATTGTTAAAATAGTTGCAAATCAACTAAATTTTATTGATTGATTACCTGAATAATCATTTTAGTTTGAGTATTATGTACCTGTATTTTCCTTCACAGATTCACATCATGAGTTTTAGATTGAAAGCCAAAGCCTGGATTTCAAAGCTCATTTATGTCACACCTAGCTGAAGTAATCCAGTCTGATACAACACCTTCACGAACATTGCACTCCTGCCTTACTGTTAGATTACACTCGTTTTGTGTAGGTGTACCTAATAAACTGGCAACTTAGTTTGAATGGAAGTCAAACCCATGGTGGCATGAATGATACCAAATCTCACAAGATCTTAACACAGACCAGTTTCTGTGCTGGATTAATAGTCAGTGTGCAGCAGCTAGATTTTGAATCCATGTATGATTTTTCTCCGGAGTCTTCTTCTGTGGTGCTGGTCACGCTCGTGCCTTCTCTTCCCGCTGCCTCCTCTCATCATCTGGCCAGTAGAAAGCCTTATCTGGCTACTCCATTTCCTGTGTGAGCCAGGGCCCCCGCTAGGGTACCGGACGCCCTCATTACATCCACAGCCTGGTGGGGGGGTGGGGGGGTGTTTGGGTGGATTTTGTGTGTGTGTGTGTGTGTGTGTGTGTGTGGCAGCGTGGCTCTCTCGGGAACATGCACGGCTGTAGTGGAACTTCATTCTAAAGGCAGCTGTTAAAAGCATTTCCACTAGACTCTGGGGAAGGGGGAGTTTATGAGTTACAGAGTGCATGCGTGTGTGTGTGTATGTGTCTATCATGTGCTGGAGAGCAAATGTTTGTGTGTGTGTGTTGAGTTTACTCTCGGGCAGCAGTGCAGTGAGAGAAATTGGGGAATAGGGAGAGTGACGTTATTGACTTCCTGTTTTGGTATTGACTCGTGCCAAATGGAACTCGCTGAAGTGAAGTGAAGCCGATTGACAGCAGCAGTCCTGTATTTGTAAATAGATTATAACCCAATAGATGTGTGACAAGGGCAGCCATGAATCGTCTGAAAACATAATGATAAAGAAATGCATTGCACTGTTAGACCAAGGTGCGATCATGACGCTGCAGTCGATTTCCCATTAACAGTTGAGTAGAGTTTCCTTTAGCTGACACATCAATACAGTCACCGTGTGCAGTGTGATGTCATCTGGCTGGAATGTGAAAACAAAAGACAGCGTGTCAATACTTAATGAGCAATTCTTGTAACAATGCGTAGGAAGTAAAACTAAAAATGAATTTCCAATAGTGTGCCAGTAAGCCAGCGTGTAAAATACCATCGTGCTGGCACTGACGCGTCTAAATGAAATGCAGCTGTGAATGAAAATGGTCCACACCTGTATGTAACAACTCGAACTGTAGACGGTCTTTTTTTTAACCATATGCAGCCTGGACACAGTGAAAACAAGGGTCTACATAACAAGAGAGAACATAACTCTACACAATGTGCATCATGTGGATGGTTGTTGTGTTAGTGGTTGGCCATGTGAACAAAATAATCTGTCAGAGTAAAGGTAGTTTTGAATTCTAATAAATACTATTTGGAAAATTCAAGTGTTTTTCAAGACTGATTTTAGCTAATCTGATAATTTAAATATATGAAAAATCGTGATTCGATTAGTCAATTAAATCAAGAGAAAATTAATTGACAACTATGTTAGCTGATCCTTCATTTACGTCACTATTTTTTAAAGCAAATATACCAAATTTCACTGTTTCCAGCTTCTTAAATATGAATAATTGGTCATGTTTGGAGTCGTCTTTGGGTTTTGTACCATCGCTCAGACGAAACAAGCAGTTTGTAGAATTCATTCTGGTCACTAGCAAAATGTTTCAGCCAGTTTTCATTATTCTCTGACATTTTATCGTTTAAAGGTTTAATCGAGAAAATAATTGACAAAGTAATTGATTTTTAAAAAATTAAAAAGTTACTTCATTATGTTTAAATCCTGCTCATTAATAGTACAAACCGTTTTACTTTAACACTGGTTTATGCCACCTTAGCATGAACAGTACAGCAGCAGCTCCAACAGCTGATATTGTCTCATGGTATTTATCGTTATATCGGACAACAGTAAGTTGCAAATTATGATAACTGTCTTTATTTTAGCACCAGAAAACATGTTCTGCTGTCTGCAGCATAGTGAACCATATAATAAACCCTATAATCAGAAGGTGTGGGCATGGTTAGCGGCTGTGGGCAGGTGTTGCATAAAAAGCCTGACTAGAATATGGAGGGATGAAGCACAGCGTCAAGGTTGTAGGTGGTAGTTTCTATAATGTACATGCTTGATAAATATGATGAAAATATATGATACAATAAGACATAATAAAGATGGTCCTTTGATTAGCCAGGTTAAATGCTGTTATTCCTATAAAGTTGTCCAGTCATCAGGATTAATTGAATAACTGGGAATGAACAACCCACTTTGTTGTAGTTGTCTCACCACATAAACCTACAGTTCTACAGTGTTATTTTGCAGATGCTTTTATCTGAAGCGACGCGCAATTACATGCCGATGGAACAGCCATCGGAGGAAATCTGGGGTTCAGTATCTCGCCCAAGGACACTTAGACACATAGACTTTAACCTTTTGGACCTGTGGGCTTGTTTTTAGGGCTGTTTGGCAAAGAAATAACCACAAGTTCAGCCACTTACTCCCAATATGACGGGTCTCAACCACAGTGAAGCTAATCAATTGGATATCGACCGTCCATGTCAGCACCACCGATGAACAACCCCCTGACGACAATCAGGATTATGTAATGTCAGAAAACGGCTGTTTACAATGTCCCAGCATTTCAGGACAAAAACTGAGGACATGAAGTAAAATAATAAAAATAACTGTGATCAGATTTAGACTAGTACAGTTTAACTAAACTTTCATCCTGTTCAGATTCATGTTTCAGGCAGAATTAAGCGTTTTAAAATGTGTTATCAAGAACTTCGAGGAAAAAAATCTCCTTCCATGTCAGAGCCGGAGCAAGTCAAGCAAATATTTATGCATCCTCCAGGAATTGAATAAGTCACTCCTCCGCAGCGAGTCTTCCAACGCAGTCTGGTGTGCTATCATGAAAACAAACTGGTTCATCCTCAAATTCCACTCTGGCGGATGTGGCCCCTAGTGCAGAAAAACCAAACAAGACTGGCTTCTCCAGGAACAGAGGGTCACTGCCTGGAGTTGGCAGGCTCGCCTTAAAAGGCTAAGAGAGAAAGAGCAGCTGTCAGACCGGTGAAATCTTGGAAAGTGTACCTGACAGCACTCTGACAGGAAGTTGTCTTTGGCCAACGCCGAAGGATTAATGCTTCATGGTGCAACAACAAAGAGCAGACGGCCCACGTTCAACGGGACTCGTGGACTTTATGTTAAAAGACAGAACCAAAGAAGTTGATTTTTCAGCTGGTAAAGTCCAAAATATTCTTATATTTTTTACCATAAACAAATGAAATGGTTGCAGAGGCAATGATTGGGAAACTGATGCTGTAGATCCACAGAACTACAAATATGGATTCTTATCCCCAAAAGATACCCTTGTTGACCTTTTCACCAGATATGTTCACTCAGATTTTATGTCTCATTACCATCATATATTGGTCTTACTTGCTAAGTAGTTTTGTAATAATAGTGGATACAGCATTCATCTTCGGACTGGCTTAGCTTAATTTTGCAGCCATCCATTTGAACAAACTTGAACCAAACCCAGTTTTTAGAGGACAGAAGATTTACTTCAGTTAGTCACCAATTATCCGAAGCCCTGAGAAATCATCTACACTGTGATTTCCAACCTGATCAATGGCACCAACAAATTGCATCTAACCCTAACCCTAAATATTAAAAAACTAAATATGTTTGAAGACTTGGTGCGTATTGGGAGAAACACTTCTTCACTTTTCAATGGTCTTCTTCAGGAATTCTAAATAAACTTGTTGACCGAGGTTGAATATTCAGGTCATATGTTCAGATGGCCTCGGGCGAAGGATGTGAACGACCTCCTTGATCTTTCTCTGGCTGAAGATCATGAGATGTTGTTTGAAAAGTCTGAACCTTTTGAACTTAGATTTTTTTTAAACATCTTAAAAGTCAAAACTGAATTTGACTCAAAGTTAGTGAATGTTTAAAATCGGACAACTGGTGAGACAATAAAGCTTTGTTATAGTTTCCTAATTGGAACTATTCTGTTTAAATAACCCAACAGTTTTCCCAGTGAATTTTCAAGTTCATATTTGTTTCATCAACTTTATGTTTAAACAGTCAATATGGTGGAATGTGCTCAGGATGATCAGAGCTCCATTATCTCCTTCGCTGAAAAGCTGAGAATTCAGACTAACACCCCTCCGCACTTCCCCCCCATGAGAATCGGATCTGAGGCGACGTCAGCCCTGTCAGGTGCAGTCATCCCTCATCCCCTGCATGTTAAGGCGTCTGAACAGAGCAGAAGCTGCAGGCCCTGCTGTCTGTGAAAGCCCCGGCTTTCCTGAGCAGAGACAGTGGCGTCCTGTCTCTGGGCTCGGCGCTCGTCAGTGATCGTTTTGTATTCCTAAAGAGCTGCGGACTCCCAGAACTTGACTTCCTGTCTCCCATGCGTGCCCCGCCGCCGCTGCGCCTCAGCAGAGAAGCGGAACCCTGTGTTTAAAAAGTGTGAGCTTTCACTGCCTCCTCTGTCGCCTTTTGACGATTCACTGGGTGCTGACTCGCTAAACTCTGCGGGTGCTGAGGGTGGTGGGGGTGGGTTCCTGAGGGAGTGTATAATAAGAGCAGGGGGGGGAGGACAGGAAGCCCCTGAAAGACTGCTGGCTAAATGCATAAGTTATTTGCAAGACGGGTGGAAGGCCTTTATGGTACACACATTTTCCAAATGACTAGTGCCGCGAATGAGCTGAATTTGTTTGGTTGTTTTTAGTATCTGAACATTGTGTTTGATTGGAAAAGATGGCAAACTTTTCTGTAACTAATTAACAAGTCTACAGTCTCTCTTAACTCCACTGAGCTTTATAGAATCTTTCAGTGTTCTGGTTTTATAGCCTGAAACTTTATTGTCTTAGTGGTTAGAGAACTGGATTTAGTGAACTGGTGGAGACTGAAACAGAGATAAAAGAGTGAATATTTGACTTCACCATGTTGCCAGAAACAGAAACTCTAAATTAATGCAAATAAACAACTGTTTGCCAACTCTGATATTTTATCAATTTTACACATATTATGTTTCCTCAAGGGGCCAAAAACCAGTTCCACATACATTACACTTGATTTTGTAATTATCTCATACAAGCTTAAACCTTCAATCTCACTAAAACTTAATATTGAAATAAACACTAAAGAACAGTTGCCTTGCTCAGATTTTTAAATTTTACATAAGGCTCTAATTAATGCCACATAATCACCAGTGATCCATCATAACGTCAGCGGCTGTTTTTAGCTCTTTTCCACTCCGCTGCTCCTCTGAGGTTCTTTCCTGTGGCTGCAGCCAGATTTCACAAGAAACTAATTAGCATCTTCATCCTGAAACATGTTAGACGCACATGTGTAAGATTTACCATCACAGAGATTCACGGCCAATTAATCATCGTCTTCCTGGTGAAGTGGGATTGAAAGCCGGATTTGGTTTCTGGAAACAAACCTAGGACTCTTTTCATTTTATTGCCGTCAGTGTTTTCCTTTCAATAAAACATCACTCGGTTGCCAGTGAAGAACTTTATTATCTGATATCTCAGCGCTCGATTACTCCGTGTGACTGGCTTTGCTGCCAAGTGCAATTTAAGAGTCTGAGGATTTTGCCCTGTCATTATTGCAGCTACATGTCATAAACACCAGTTCAGCAGGATTCCACCTTCTTCCGCTCTTGCCTTCACTTTGTTGGCGCCAAACTGGAAGTTTTCTTTCTTTCACCAAAATTCCCAGTTCATGTATTTGCTCCAAGCGGCAACCTCCGGCACTGAAAAGTGAAGCCAATGCGGAAGTGCAAAAAAGCTGCAGTTCCTCGAATAACCACTAGAGCAGGCTGCAGAAGTGAGTCAATTACATCTGAGCCCCATGTTAAAATGTCCGATTTTATGACAGAAAAAAAACATATTTACAGCCTGGTTCAAAACATGGCTCTAGTCTCATAAGCTGTTTTTCTACTCCACGACAACTCTGGGGGGGGCGAATTTTTTTATAAGGCGTTCGTTTAAAATATACAGCATACATCATTATGCACAATTCATAGCTGTCAATCTAAGTGGCGCCACTTTGATTGACAACTAGCCACTGACGGTCTAAAGGGCGTTAGCCCAGCTAATTCTAGTCACTGAGTTTGGGAATGAGATCGTCGTGGGGTTAGCCGGCTAGCAACGCTATTTAGCATTTAATCTAGCTGGTTAGCCGTAGCTAGTTTGATTATTTCGAATAAAGCGGCTTTTTTCAGCAGCTTTTTTTCAGCCAATAGCGTTCATTCGACCCTCCTCAGCTCCGCCCTCGCTCCACCTCTTTGTCCATATTTGGAGTAACCAGAGGTAGGCTACCAAGATGGCTACGCACTACGATTTGCTTCATTTTTGCTCTTCAGAAACCTATGGGTGACGTCACAGACACTACGTCCATATTTTATACAGTCTGTGATTTGCTCCTGCTTACATGCATCTCTCCATGTTCCTTTTAGCTCAGTCTGTTTTCCTTTGCACAGCTTCAACAAAGTGCTGAAACCTTCCCCCAAGATAGCTGCGGTCAACACACGAGACGACCCAGCAAAAACTGAGGAATAACACGTGTAAAACCAATCGTTTTCGTTGGCTGCACAAATTACAGTTCACACATTTTATTTTGCGCCTCCCTGTGTGATACGCTGTGGAAACCCACTGGCAGTGTCCTTCACACTACACAACAGCATATGAAACACTATCGTAGATGAGACGTCTCCGCAGGCTGTGAAATTGTCAAATACTCCGCGAGGCTGTAGATAGCACTTCCTCTAAGGATGTATCGAGTTTAAAGCCCGGTTTCACTTCCTTCCTGTTTGACCCTTCGATTATGGGAGTACAAAGTTTGCAGCCACATCTGTGTCTGTTTCAGGCTACCAGGCAGTTTCTGGAGGAAATCACCAAGTGGACCAGTCAGCATGGAGTGTCGCCGCTGTCCAGGGAATTGGCCGTCAAGTTTCTCATGGCTCGCAAGTTTGACGTCCTCCGAGCCATCGAGCTATTCCACAGCTACAGGGTAAGAGGAGATCAGACACATGGAGTTTGTGCAATATTAAAAAAGAAAAATATCAGCACCTTAGTTTGAGAAACATTTGAACCCTTTTTTCATTTGACAAAATGTGCAAAACTACTCAGTGTATCAGTGTTAAATAAAGAAGTTTACTAAGGAAGAAGTATTCAATTCCTTTACTTCACTAAAAATACTAATAGCACACTGTGAAAATACTTCACTACAGGTGAAAGTACTGCATTCAAAACCTCATTTAAGTGAACATATATAAGTAGCAAAATGTACTGTCACTGCATGGTGTCATTCTTTTACTGTTATATCTGATATTTCTGGTGTTTAAGGTTGAGCTCATTTAACTGATTTATACTGTATTTAATCTACAGCAATGCATCCTGTTCTGTAATATCATCATATGTTTGTAGCATCTCTGTCCTGTGAGAACCACATATATCTAAAAACTAGTCATGAGCTCAGAAAAACAGCCTATTTTCAACTTTTGCGTGAGTAGTTTTTTTTAAAGTGAATTTATCTGAAGAAGTAGGAGAGGAAGGAACATCTAATCATTTAGTTTATCACAAACATTTGAAGTGTCCACATGTGGAGATTCATGCTTTTCACTGAACGGAAAAGTTGTAATCAGAAAAGTAACTAAAGCTGCCAGAAAATGCAGTGGATTAGAAGTACAAGTAAAGGAGTAAAACTATACAGCTGCATAATATTCAAATACTCAAGTACAAGTACCTCAAATTGTACTCAAGTACAGTACTTGAGTAGCTGAACTTAGTTACATTCATCACTGAAGAACTTATTTAAACAAGACACTAAAGTTAGAAAAGTTCATGTGTTTAAAAAATAAGTAAACAAGCCAAACTATCAATGTCAACTTCAAATACCTGATGTTATAAATACGTTTCAAGTATTAAGGTTTGATACTCATTCTGCTTACTTTAACATTGTTTGCCAATTAGAAAGTTACAACAGAGCCAGAAGAGGCAGATGTTACTATGAGAAGAAACTGAACTATAACTCAGGTTGTTTTGGTGAAGACATCGTTTACAGTTTTCTGTAACCTAAATTTAGACCCATATCTAACTCATCGGTCTAAACACTTTCTGTTTCAACGTTATCAAAATGATCTGCACCCACATTGGAACAATCTTTCTTCTTCCCTTTCTCGCTCATTCTAATGATTATCAGCCATTATTTCCACCGAACTAATTGTATAATTTTAGCCTGTTGTTTGGACGATTATGACTCAACTGCAAAGTCTGTAACAAATAACTGCAGTTTTCTGCCTTTCTGATTATTTAAGACGGGCAAAAAAATAACCAATGACACATTACAAAAGACAATGAATAAAATCAGCACAACATCATCATCCTACATCCTCATTATATCTGCTGCAAATCTCATGAAGTCTGCCTGCACCGAATGCACAAGTATGAAAACAAAGGCAAGCAGTCAAACAACACAGAGAGGCAGGTTGACCCACAGTAACACGAGGCCGCTTTCATCCAACTAATGTCTTCAGAAGCCGAGCGAGAGATCGCCTGAACAGATGCACCAAAACCCTGGGGCCAGACACACACACACACACACACACACACACACACTGAATTATACACGGGAGGATATTTCAAGAAGCGGCCTTGTTCAGCTTTCCAGAGAGCTCGAAGCTTATCACGAAATAAGTGCTCATTGGTGCAGCTGAGGTTCTGAGGTTGGAGTAAATGAGGAAGTTTCACAGGGAAAGACGTTTTGTGTCTGTATGCAAATACCATATACTATACTATACTATGCTATACTATATTAAACACAGTGACAGAGTTGAGTATTTCTAATGTGTGTATAATGAGAAAAATGAAAGAGCTGGAACGTGGATTCTCTGGTAATTACCTTATTTATTTTTGGCATTTTTTGAAGCATTGGAATCACATTGTTGATCTTCTTTTTGTTTCTTGTTTGTTTTATCTTAAACACTTCCCAGGAGAGACGTGAAAGTTAAAAAAAATGCACTGGAGTAAATCTATAGCAGCCAGTTGTAGATCTCTGAGGATCTTCTATAGCGATAATAAGAGGCCACCTGTTTTTGAGCTGAGAGCAAGACGAGTGCAGTTTGAGGACTCGGAGCAGAATATAATCGAATGTAGCAGAGAAAAGACGCCTGTTCCCGAAGTATCACTGAAATAGCAGTTGGTGACCTTGGTGATATTATTACCATCAAACCGGAAAATGATGATCGAGATGAAAACCTGGAGGGCCGGGCCTGTGGTTCAGACTGCAGGTCTCGTTCACGTTACGATCTCAAAATAACATCTAGGTAATAACATAATCAAAACCTCCTCCTTGAAGCCACGTTGGTAACCAGAGAGCTGAGGATGAGACGTCTCACACAGATTCTAATGACCTGCACGGCTTCCAGACGTGGCAGGATTTTTAACACCTACCTTTTATAGTGAAGTCGCTTCAATCACCAAGGTGGGTTCTTATATCTGCAGTGGGTAGTTGGCCTGCATAAACGCCACTCATTTATGAAAGTCTTGAATGTGACTTTGAGAGGGATTAGTCTCCCCTGCCACGCCACAGTTCGTTTAACTGGGTTTAATGCTGCGTCAGCACCAGGAGCAGGCCGGGCACAAGTCGTTTGTCAGAACAAACTGAGGGGGATGTTTCCAGTGAGGTGTTTGTTTGGTGGTGGGGGGGGGATGTGCAAACAGGCCAAGTTGGCATTTAAACTTGAGGTAGTTGGTCCTTGTTAAAATCTGAGTAAAATTCTGGGGGAATTATTTTGGGCTTCTTGACTGCTCCTCCAGGGAGGTTTGGTTAATCCTATATTTATCACTGGTCACCGGTGAAGTTTATTAGTACACCCCTAAACCACAGCGAAGGGCCCATATTGGTTTAAAAAAAGAAACCGTAAATTCAACAGCAAATGGAAAAAAAAGACTCCTCCCATGTTTGGCCCGTACAATGAGTTCAAGAAACTCCCACACAGCCTCCTTGGGGGGGCAATGGAAACCTTGCAGAGAGGGATCCTCCAGGCAGGAAAGTCAGGCGTGCAATTCTTTATTGTTCACAGAGAGGAATTCACCTCAAAGTCGACGGCCTGTTCTCGTTGCTCCGCAGCCTGACTTCACCTGCTGTGATCTGTTTTGTTCAGGAAACGCGTCTCAAAGAAGGAATCGTCAGACTTCAGCCTCAGGAAGAACCTCTGCGCTCGGAGCTGCTCAGTGGAAAGTTCACCGTGTTGGTAAGAGTCTCCCGTAAATCACCTCTCCTGCTGGCATCCTTTAAGTGGAAAAGTCCAGGTCTGATGTCATATCGCAGAACAATCAAAGGATGAGACAGTCAATGTTCTGTAATTATCAACAAATTATATGGAAAACACCAACACCCAATTAGTCCTACACACAAACATAGTGTACTTGCTGATTCCTCTCTCCCATAGACCTCCATTGTTCTCCAAGAACTATTCAAATCACATGATCAGTGACACAGATTGTTGCACCGTGACGTGAACAATTACTAGAGCGTCAAATGTGTATTAATCCACAGCTGAAAATAGTCCCAACAAGTTCGCAATTTACTCCCACCTTGCTCTTTTAGGAAACTACTTTGCCTCTTTAAAAACTGAAACTGTCTCATTGTGACCCGTTTTTAAACATTTGCACGCTCAATAGACACAAATGGGGTCAAAGTGCCACAGGCATGGTCAGAAAGACCAGGGACAGACATTGTGAATTTCCCCACTGTGGGACAAATAAAGGTTTATCTTATTGTTGGTGTGAGAATTTTTATAGGATTTGTCAATAAGAAAAATATAGAATAACACCAGTCTTATCATTTATCATCTCAGCTTCTAATCCCATATTCAGCTTTACTGTGTTTTTGTGTAATTATTGTAGTAATAGGCTGCTTCTGTGATTTTAGTTTCAGTAGTTTTCTGGATGTGTGTCCTCTTCCTCGTGTGTTGCCTTTTCATAAATTTAGATTCTTCTCGACTTGTAAAGGAAGCAGCTTGGTTTGAGGAACAATCAATAACTTAGACCTCAAAGGATCTCGACTCGCTAATGTAATGAGCTCGTTTTTGGACGAGAAGCTTTTAGGTATAAATTCAGAAAGTGAATTCTCATAGTGAAGAATTAAAGGTCCTTTTTGGGTTATTGATGTGACTGATGTGCCAAGTGGACATCCTGTGCCAGATAAATTTAGCCTATTGTCAGCCAAATCACAACCATAAAAGATGCCCCCCCCCTCCTCCAGCACACACACACACACACACACACACACACACACACTGTCCTGCGTTTCCCCTCTTCCTTCCCCATTGACGTGCCACAGTGGCATTGATGCTGCACATCCTCTTGTCTGACGTCGGAGTTCTCCAGCCTCAGCAGCGGGCTTCATATCCTGTCTGAGGTATTTTTAGCCCCCGTGCCCGAGAACACAGGCTTATTTGCTTACAAAGGACGGAGCTGTAGCAGCTTTGGTCAGTGGCTTCATTCAAGTATAGAGCTTCTACTTCTCTTGACACCAGCAGCCTTAACTCTGAGCTGGTTTGACATGAAAAATATGGAAGAAAAAAAAAGGGTTGTAAGACCTGCAGCATCACTACTGAAAAGAAGCCTTCCTCCTGCTGAATTGTTGACAGCCTTCCAGTAAACAGCAAATGAACTTAAGTGCCCCCCTGTGGTCGTAGTTCATCCTTCAGTTTTGCACAGCTTCCATTTGGCTGCCGTGTTGTCACACTTAAAACCAGCTCCGTTTAATTCATTGGAATGGCTAAAAGCACCACATGATTTCTATTGAAAACACACTCCATTCAGTCCACTGCTAACATCATGATTCATGCATCCATTGAGAAATTCAGTGATGGTTCTGGGAGATACAGAAAATAAGAAGAAAAGTTTGAGGTTAATAAGAGAGTTTGAGCAGCCAGGTAGTGTCAACAGTTCAGTTTGAGTTGGTAGTAAAACTTGTCACACAGGTTTGAACGCTGATATAACCTGTTGGTCTTGTGTTTCCCAGAGCGTGCGCGACCCTTCGGGAGCGTCCATTGCCTTGTACACGGCCAAACTTCATCACCCAAACAAGACAGGCAACCATGTGGTGCTTCAGGCCCTCTTCTACCTCCTGGACCGGGCCGTGGAAAGGTGAGGCTTTAGGCAGATGGTATTATACATAGATATTTGAATTTAGAATTGGAGTCTGATGCAGCTTTTTACTTAAGCTAAAAACCAAATACATCAGCCAACTCAATCCTAAATGTGTAGTCCAAAATGTGACAATTAAAGCTTGCACCGTCTTCCATGACAACTATACTGTATTTTGAATGTTATTTTAACATGCTGTCTATTCCCTGTGTAGGAAAAAAAGCTTGCACTTACTGCATAGTTAGTTGTCGCCTGACCTGTTTGATAAGTAATTGAAAACATGACTTGTGTTTACCCACAGCTTTGAGACCCAGAGGAATGGCCTGGTGTTCATCTACGACATGGCAGGATCCAACTACACAAACTTTGAGCTGGACCTGAGCAAGAAGATCCTCAACTTGCTCAAGGTTGGAATTATAGTGCTGCAAATTTTACATATACACATTAAATGATTTTATATATGAACAAAGGCAAATATGTGAGAAAATGTGTGAGATACACAGGGTTAGATGTAAACTTACTGAAAACACTACCAGATATATTGAAAGGAGGCAGGTTGAATTTTCTGCCATTGTTGAAAATGATTCACTCCTCTCCAGGGTCAGGTTAATACATAACTGTTGAGTTATGTCCTTCATCCGATGTAGAAGCAGATTGATTTAAACAGAGTGGGTATATTCTGGCACTTTAGTGCTGCTCCAGTGTGCAAAAGGAATGGCTCCTCGAATGGGTTGACAAGCTTAAGGATTATTTAATCCATACACCGTGACTGTGTTATACTCAAGAGTGGTGCTTATTTTGGCAGGTCCCTGCAGGTATGCCTGCATCTGAGTGATTTGTGCTTTAAGGATCTTGTGGTATGTCATCTGGAGTCGATAACACAGACACCTAATGTGACCACATCAGCAGCAATGGCTTGTAATTTGTGGCCAAATATTGATCTAAAAATTGACTGGAATAGTTAAGTTGTGCTCATCAAATTCAGTTCATAGAGAAAGCATTATTATATATGTTTGGTCAAGAAGTGTTTGTATTTAAGAACCTGAAAGAGGGTGAATTTCTGTGATGTCACTGTCCAAGTCCTATTTTGAGAATAAACATACCTACTTATTTCAAACCTAACAAACTAGCTCATGATTGTCTAAATCACAGCTTTCAAAGAAGAAATATATTCAGTTGAATGTGTGCTATAAATTGTAGTTTGTGCTAAGTTATGCTGTCCTGTCTCCACCAGGGGGCGTTCCCTGCCAGGCTGAAGAAGGTGTTGATTGTCGGGGCCCCTGTTTGGTTTCGAGTCCCCTACAACCTGCTCAGCCTGCTCCTCAAGGAGAAACTTCGGGAGAGGGTAAATGAAGCTTGTTGCTCGTTTTCTGATACTTGTTCCACGTTTATGATGAGTTTCTAGAAATTCTGTTTTGTTTATCTGGAGTGGTATAATATGAGTGAGCCTGCAATTCAGCATCATTGATTGCTGGAAGTAATCATTTGATTATAGGGTTCTCTGTAACCACTAATCCATCCGGATGTGCCTCATATGTCCCTGGGATGTTTATCACTGGGATGGATCACACCACCACATTACTGTCCCTGAAGAATCTCATTAAAGACTGAATCACCTGATGGTTTTCTGTAAATCGTGTTTCAGGAGTATTCATGCAGTCACATTTTATTTGATCGTGACATGTTGAGCACAAACAGACGCCTGAACTTTGCCTTAACTGGATCCTCTCTCTTCCAACTCCAGGTTCAGATGGTGAAGATGGCCGAGCTGCGCCAACACCTGCCCAGAGACTGTCTCCCCCAGCACCTCGGCGGCCTGCTGCCTCTGGATGCGTACAGCTGGAACCAGCAGCTGCTGGCGGGTCAGAACGGCCGGGTCGACCCGGTGGACGAGCTGGTGGGCATCCCAGTGGAAGACGCCTCGATTCACATCCCCGGACCTGAGTCCATGCGCCCGCAGGAGCTGCTGGTGCTCCTGGGCAGGCTTCAGCGCTCAGGCATCCATCAGGAGTACGAGGAGCTCCGCAAGGAACCGCCCCCGGGAACCTTTCACTGTGCACAGTGAGTTTACAACCGCAGACATGTTCATCTGATAAAGACCTCTTTAGCTTTTGGAGCTCTCGATTTTCATTAAAAATATGGGACTCAAAGCAAGGAATTATTACACAATTCTTTTATTGCTTTTTGTAAAATAAACTCTCAGCGAACAACTAGAGTTACACCCTAAAAGTGACTACATGTGTTCATAGGGCAGACAATTATTGTGAACCTAAGCTCACACGACTCACATAAGCAGACACAATGACATGTTTGAAAATGACTGATTGATGAGTCCATTAAGAGAAAGTTAATCTGTAACTTATTAAGTAATTCATTGTTTCAGTAATTTTTCATAACGCCTGCAATTTGGTGGTTTCAACCTCTCAAATATGACCATTTGATTTCTGTCTTAATCAGGTGTGATGGTAAATTGAATATATTTGGATTTTGCTGTGCTGGCCATATAAAACAAGCTATTTGTATATGCCACCTTGGGATATTGTAACAGGAGGAAGTTATTCAAACCTGGGACAACAGATTCACTCTTTGTAGATTTTCTTTGTTAATTATTGGCTACAGCAGTTGTCAAGTGTCATTGGCAACTTTTGTTATTATTTGTCTACAGAGCAGCCTACAATCAGGAGAGGAATCGATATGGAGATGTGCTGTGCCTTGATCAAACAAGAGTTCGTTTGAAAGCCAGAAGGAACGAGGTTGGTGCTTTTTAAAACATTACATGAGTCATTCATATCAAAAGAAAAACGCTGCCAGTTCCATTCATGGTCATTCTCAGCTGCCAAGAATTGTGCCAAGCTTCAACATTTTGAACGGCTGCCACGCTGCCAGTATTCTGCTTTACAAGCTTGCTGGTATTTGTCCAGCCAAAGTATGTTTGTTCTGTTCTGTTTACTCCTCTAAAATAATTTAATACTCCATCTGACCTGTGTGGCCCACTGAGCTTTATAATGTCGTTAAAGTCACAGCAACATTCACCTTTTGGAGTTTATTGAATTGATATCATAAACTACAGATTCTGGAAGAGTTACTTTTATCTTTGTAACAAAGCTGTGCTGTTCTCACAGAGATCAGACTACATCAATGCAAGCTTCATGGACGGCTACAAACAGAGGAATGCATACATTGGTACTCAAGGTATGACAACTGATACTTAAATATTAATTTGTGTTTAAACATGGTTATATTGATATCTTTAAAAAATCTGTAATTTGCATACAAAAGGTTGAATTTATCACATTTCATTTGTAGGCTGTAAAGGTTTATAGAGGTTGGGTTTGGTTGTCCATGAAAACTAAACGAAATGGCAGTGGACCAAGCACCAAACCTTGGGGCACACCAATGTTAACTTAAGAGTATTCAGAGATGATTTAGCAGAACCTAAATCATGATGGTGGGGCAGGAAAGACAAGTAGAAATTTCTGAAGGTATTGAAGGAGAATTTCTCCAACTGGCAGAATAAGCTGGTAGACGTACACATACTGGATGTAGGAAATCATTTTAATGTGTTTTGAATGTCTTGTTGAACTGTGTAGGACCACTGGAAAAGACCTACAGTGATTTCTGGAGAATGGTGTGGGAACAAAATGTGCTCGTCATCGTAATGACAACCAGGTAATTTGGTGCCTTTTGTTGAATCGACAGTCAAGTACGAATTATCATTAAAATCAACTCCTTCCCCTTTTTAAGGTGAATTAGTATATTGGCTTGAATTAATTTGATGAAACACGTCTTTGTCTCTGTGCTGTAGGACAGATGAGGGCAGTCGGAGGAAGTGTGGACAGTATTGGCCTTTGGAGGAAGGAGGGCAGGAGGTCTATGGCCACTTGGCAGTGGTTAACCAAAGGGTTGATCACCACACCCACTACAACCACACCACCCTCGAACTGCACAACACTGAGGTACAACCAAGAATATGTACTGCAACAGAAAAGTGAACAGTGGGGAAGTTTTTCATGCAGCAGTAATATTAAGTTTGTCAGAAAACAGCATAGTGGAGTCAAAGCTATTTTTCATTGGAAGTTGTAGCCAACAAGTTATGACAGTAAGATCCGTTTTCCTCCCTTTATCTGGGTCAGATGGAAGCAGGATAAGTTATATAGCCCAGAAATCCTTCTTCTTCCCAAACCCTACTGGAACTATTTCTTGGCCAGGTGCAGTGACTTCGTGGTGTCTTGTCATCACCATGAATGTGCCAGGAAACCAGGAAACCAGCAAAGACTGCAGGAAGTCACTGCTTCGGGCCGAGACCACAGCGATTATATTTGACTTTATACTGGTTAAAGAAATAAGATCCTAAATCAAATTTAGAGGTGCCAGGATTTTTTAACTTTGCACAGAGCCAAGCTCGCTGCTTTCCCTTTTTCCAGTCTTTACTTGATGCTAAGCTAAGTAAGCACATTTCCAGGAATATGTAAATACTCATTTAATGATGCAATCACGCCATATTTTCAAGAGCACAATACAGATTTAAAAGTCACCAGTAAAACAAGCTTGTTTAACTCCAAACATTTTTCCTCCATTCAGACATGTGAACAGAGGCAGGTGAGTCATTTCCAGTACCTCAGCTGGCCTGACTACGGCGTCCCCACCTCCGCAGTGACTCTCATTGACTTCCTGGGAGCTGTGAAGAGACAACAGAGGAAAATGGTGAAGGCTTTGGGACTTCAGTGGGCAGGCCACCCACAGGGACCCCCGATGGTGGTCCACTGCAGTGCAGGGATTGGGAGAACAGGTGAGACCCTGAGATTGTTTTCCGAAAGCTTGACGTCTCCTGTTTGACCAAGCGGCAACCTCTGGCGCTGAAAAATGAAGCCAATGCGGAAGTGCAAAAAAGCTGCAGTTCCTCAAATAACCACTAGAGCAGGCCGCAGAAGGGAGTCAATTACATTTGAGCCCCCTGTTAAAATGTCCGATTTTACCACAGAAAAAAACATATTTACAGCCTGGTTAAAAACATGGCTCGAGTCTCATAAGCTGTTTTTCTACTCCATGACAACTCTGGGGGGGGCAAATTTTTTTATAAGGCGTTCGTTTAAAATATACAGCATACATCATTATGCACAATTCATAGCTGTCAATCTAAGTGGCGCCACTTTGATTGACAGCTAGCCACTGACGGTCTAAAGGGCGTCACCCCGGCTAATTCTAGTCACTGAGTTAAGAAAAGAGATCGTCGTGGGGTTAGCCGGCTAGCAACGATATTTAGCATTTAACCTAGCTGGTTAGCCGTAGCTAGTTTGATTATTTCCAATAAAGCGGCTTTTTTCAGCAGCTTTTTTCAGCCAATAGCGTTCATTCGACCCTCCTCAGCTCCGCCCTCGCTCCACCTCTTTGTTCATATTTGGAGTAACCGGAGGTAGGCTACCAAGATGGCTACGCACTACGATTTGCTTCATTTTTGCTCTTCAGAAACCTATGGGTGACGTCACGGACACTACGTCCATATTTTATACAGTCTATGTGTTTGACCAAAGCACATAACTCCAGTAATGAAAAATGTTTGACACTAAGTTATTTACACCCAAAAGGCCTAAATTAACAATTGTATTGTGTTAACACTTGTCCTTCTTTAAAAGTGTCACTGCTCACAAGCCCTGTTGTTGGCAGGTACCTTCTGTGCCCTGGACATCTGTCTGTCCCAGCTACAGGACGTCGGCTCATTAAATGTATGCCAGACGGTGCGACGCATGAGAACACAGAGGGCCTTCAGCATTCAAACCCCGGACCAGTACTACTTCTGCTACAATGCCATTTTGGAGCACGCCCAACGGCAGGGGCTGCTCCCAGCCAATCAGTGAGCTTCAGCCCCGACTTCCCGAACCAGTCCACGAGCCCTGAGATTTCTGCAGTCGATCTGTTAACCCCAAGCCGTGTTGTGTGACCAATTAGTGAGCCCAGGAAAAGTTAACCTCCTCACACAAGCTGTCTTAGAAACTAGGCCGTTCTTCATTCGCAAGCCAGACCAAGACGAGACAGTGGTGAGAAAAAGGCTCGAGTGTTGACATTATGCTGTTTCAATGTGAGAACATTCTCGCTTCCAACAATGTGACATTTTGTTTCTTGCTGAACATATCTCAGAAAGTATGCGGTCGCGCCAACACACTGCTCCTGTGTTGTGCAGTTCTGTGGTCTGTGGTCAGGAACGTTGGGTGAAGTGATCGAGACGATGTTCATTAACCTTTTGTTTATTTATCTGCCACTTCAAATCAATGGTTTAGGGGACCTTAAAGGAGCAGTTCACCCCAAAATAAAGAGTCATTATCGGCTCATTCTATATCAGTTAAAACTCCACTAAAGTTTGTAACACTGCAAAACAATTTAACTTTTAAATGCTGAACTTAACATCATGCTCCTGAAATGTTTATGTTTCTCCCAACAACTGCTGAGGAAAAGTTTGTTTTAAAGCCAAATAAATTACACATAAGCATAATTGCTGTACATGGACAATGTAGTTGTCAGATGCATGAAGTAGAAGCACAAAACTTGATTTTGAAGAGAACTAAGATTGAGTGGATAACTTATTTTATTGGAGTTTTAATTGACACAGATGAGACGTAAATAACTTGCTCAGTTTAATTTTGGGGTGAAATGATCCTTTAACTAATCACACCATTTTCATTCCAAATAAGGAGCTTGATCTCCACCGTCATGCCACAGTTATAGGTTTTACTTAAGTCGAAGGTAAGTTAGGTAAGTTTTGACACCTCCTGTGTGCAGGAAATATCGCGGTCGCTGTAGTGCATTTTTAGCACATGGTATATGTCATGTAGATGGTACGAGCCAGTTCTGCATAGTGTGTCCTACTGTACACATGGAGGTGAAACTGCCCGACTTGTTGCCAGAAAAACTTTCAATTAA
This sequence comes from Centropyge bicolor, assembly GCA_037975185.1. Classification (NCBI taxonomy): domain Eukaryota; kingdom Metazoa; phylum Chordata; class Actinopteri; family Pomacanthidae; genus Centropyge; species Centropyge bicolor. The sequence goes on from JBBMOC010000027.1 coordinate 5,097,505, forward strand.
AAATTTATTTCGCCAAAAGAAGTTGTTTATTCCTTTGAGGCTGCATGATGCTTCATCCTCCGCCTCAGTAGACGTCCCTGAATGGCAGTAAAGAGGCTAAATGAGGCTCTAAAGCCGCCCCCCCTTTTGTGATCACTCATTAAATTGCTGTCCATGCGATGTCCTCTTCAGTTTTTTTCCCCAAACGTATCCACTGAAATCGTTCCATCTCTCCTAAATATTGAGATTTCCTGACTTGCAGTACAGATGAAGTGACCAGTGGCCGCCTTTGCTCACTAGCAGTGCCATCATGCTTCGGTGATCGTGGGAATGTATTCGTAAGCGCCCACGCACACATGCACACGCACACATTTAGAGCAGCCTGCAGTGACTATGCCATCAAAGTGTACATCTTGTGGAAGTCATCAGTTAAGACCTCATGAGTAGTGCAATACTTCTTTTTTTCCTTTTTTTTTTTTCTTTTTTACACAAATCACGTCTTAGCACTTTCAAATAACTCTTCCCAATGTGCTCGGAGATTTGTCGTCAAGGCGACAGGATGGGATGACAAGTAAAACTTAATAGTAATTCTGTAGGTCTACATGTGATGCTGGGATAACTTGATATTGTTAAATTTAGTGATGCTTAAATATAAATCGTTTAGTGTCATCTTGGACTTACTGTAAACATCTGCATAGAGCTTTATTGGGACAAATCAAGAGGATTTTACAGGGAAACTGAAATTGATGACGTTCTAGCGGAGTAAGCGTGCACAAGTCTGTGCCTACACCCTATAAAGTCCTTCTTGGGCACTTGAGAGTCAGAAATCTTGTCTGAAGTATATTTTCATTATTATGTTTCTTTAAGTTCTACAGACTGTGGTTGTAATCAGTGCTTTCATCTGGTCCCAGTGTCTTGCCATTATTATAGAGTACATGTACAAAAACTGAGTGTCTGTGTCATACGTTGCATTATGTTGCTGCCGGGTGAAAAAAAAACAAAAACGTGTTCTTTACTACAGAATTCATATTGAATTTGCTTGTAGTGAAGCATTTTTAAGTCTGCCATCCTCATGCACTCTGATTTTAGAATTATTTTTCCTTTCAATGATGGACGCAAAATGTGCCCTATTTTATTTTTCTATTGTATTCAACAACTGTTTTCATACGATTACCCAGGATATACAGTTATCTACATTAATTTTATATTTGTTTTATTATAACCTATTACTTTATCATTCGTATGACTATTGAATCAAGCTATACTGTATTAAATACAAACTATGTCAACATATGTTTGTCAATTTGTGTTTTATGACTCACTGAGCTCATTTAGTAGAACTGCTATGCACTTTTATTGGGAATGTAGTATTTCACATTTTCCAATCACGGGTTTGTACATGTTTTTTTTGTCCACTTCAGCTTGTTGCAACCAAACAAAACAATTAATGCAGGTTTAAATAATTTGTCACTATTATCTAGAGTATGAACCCACATTTTCAAAAAAAACCCTAAATACCAATAAATGAGTACAATTGCATCAAATGGAGATGCTTCTATATGAGAGGAGTTACAAATTGGTATGAAAATAATGTGATATGCTATTCATATGAAATTAAAAACCTATCAATACACTAATGGAAGGAATATCTTTTGGAAGAATTTATTATTATTTACACTAAAATATGTTTCTCTTTTGGTCTCAGTAATCCAAATCAGCCTGACTCTGTATAAAACGAGACAATGGATTTTTTTTTTAATTTCAACACATCCTACATTGAATCTAAACCGAAACCAAACTCAACAGTCATCACAAGGTCATGATTACCAGTCATTTCAGTTGACAGCTGAACGTCCAAATCATCACTTTCCTCTTAAAATACTGAGCTGCTGGTTGCAGTACCACTCCTAAACTGCTACGTACACTCAACAAACACAGTGAATTTAGCGAAACTGGGCTTTACCACCGCACCAAAGCGAGCCGCGTAAGCAACAGCATTGAAAAGGGAATACCCACAAAGTGATGTGTACTCCCACTGTGTTGAAATGCTGCAACCGTGAAGCATGCTGGGTACGAGTGTGGGTATTTCTCTCTCAACAATGCTTATTTTTGGGTGTGGTATGATGTCCTCAGGGTAAATTATTGCTCTCTATATTGCAGCAGTAAAGCCTCCTGAGAGCAGGATTCAGTGTATGCATATGTAGTTCATTTCATTGCTCTTATTTTATCCTGAAGATGGATAAATGTTTTTTGGATAGTAGACACTGTTTTCTCTCTTTAGCAACATTCAAGTATGAAATTGCTAAAAGCCTTTCATCTGACAGTATCCTCTCAGTTGAGACTAACATCCAGCGTCAGCCTTATTGATGATATGGTCACAGACGGAGTAAGAATAAAAAGAACAATTCATTCGAGATGTAAGACTTCTAACCATCCTCTTTACTGAATCAAATAAGGATGTTGAAACCAGCAAAACAAACTTTTAATCAAGAATTCTGTTTCTGGTGCTGCTGCTCAGCCTTTGACTGCATCGACCTCAGACCAAGTTCACAGAGAAGGAAAATCTGAAATCCTCAAATATTTGAAACTACACATTTTACCACGACACATGATTTAGGGGTTTGAAACTTTTAATAGCTTATGAATTTCTTCAACTTAGAATATCAAAAAGTCAGGCATTTCTATGATCAAAATCAACTCTATCAAGCAGCAGTCTTTGGATCTGTATGAAGATTTTTAAGGGTTGGTTGCAGGTTTTTCCAACAGAACGAAGAACTCTGGAGTATAAATGCTCAAAACACGTGTTCCCAGATCACAAAGACGGCCTCATACATGAAGGAAGCTGCTTCATCAAGTATGAAATTAGAGCCCCTGGGCTTGATTTACTAACCCTTCTTGGGAAGAAAGTCTCAGAAGAAAGTTCATCAAAATGGCATTCGTGGAAACAGGCAACTTTCAAACTATATTTCTTAACTTATACAGATTTTATACCGATCGTCTAAATACACTCATCCTATTTATCTTAACTTTAGGTTTATTTAGTGTGATTGTCATATTGCAAGTATGAAAGTATAATATGACATCTACCAACCTTTAAGCTTTAAGTCAAGGAGCATTTTGAGTATTTTTTATTAATAGTTTTTTTAAAATCCTTTGGTGTATCATAATAAGGGTTATGCATTCTCTTATTGCGCAGTAACCCGAATGAAGAGGCTAAACATTTAATTCAGTATGAAAAGGCCTAAAGCTACAAGAGAGTTAGATCAAAATCTAATCATAAGACATTTTATGTGTAACAAAGAGAAGGTATAATTCTATTAGAAATACTGATACAAGATCATAATGTTTATTAAAGATTGATTATGTAGTTGTTTATGTGACAACTTGAATAAATGTACTAATGTTAAAAAATCCTGCAAAAAGCTCTTTAACCTATGAATAAAAGCAGTCATGAAAATATGTAAAACTAGTTAGGTGCAAGTAAAAGTCCTCAATAAACAACAACAACAAAGAAATTATCAGCAGAATACTTAAAAAATAAAGTAGCTCAAGTAAAAGTACTTATGTAAAGTAGAATGGCCGGTTTCAAAGTGTTTTATTTAATCATTATATACTATATTATATTTCTATATTAATACAGACAAACACTATGTATCATTACTTACCCATATTAGTCTGACTTTAGTTTTATATACCTCATATTAATTTCTCACTTTCTCTATTAATCTGTACTTATTTGTTCTTGTGCTGCTGCATCATAAATTTCCCACCTGGAGATCATGAGGAGTAATTTCTCATCTTTATTCATCTCATTGGATTATTTCTGATCCATGAACACTTATATTTCATTATATCACAGAGAGGTTTAATGATAAGAATGCATCTTATTTTATTTATCAATCACATGATAAATCTCAATCTGCAGAGTAACTGTAATCACAGCTGTCAAAAAAAAGTAGCGGAGTAAAAAGTACAGCAGAGTAAGTAGAAGTATTTGAATACTCTCCACCACTCATCTCCTTCCTCTGTCCAGATGTTGGGTCATGACTGCTCACTTTGGATCAGAAGGAGACTCTGCTGCTGTTTCACTGAAGCCTCCTCTGGGCTTTTTTAGCGGGTGATATTCAAAACAAAATGACGCGTCTCGTGCTGTGCGCCAATGCGAGCGGAGGGGGGCGTCTCCAACTATTTTGTTACAAACACGAATCCGGAGTAAGGAGTCTTTTCCTGGGTATGTAACAGCTGCTTTAACTAAACAATATTCACAGTATTGCCGCTTTGAACAAGTGAATGATGTTTAATGGGGAGTGGGAGAAGCTGAAAGTTTGCTGTGCGTAAAATGAATTGGAGGTTGTTGTTTTTTTTCCAATGGTGGCTCCAGAATAGAAAACATAACGTGGTGCATGGGCAGATCTACAGGACTTCATTTTGTGGGCTAGTAAACAATCTTACTTGCAATGATAATGTGAGGCTGTCTGGAAGTGGGAGCATTAGGTCTGCAGCCTTGTGGGAGCTTGTAATGAAATGGATGTGCAAAGAGAGGGGGGAGGGAGTTGTTGTGGTGAGACAGGTTTGGACATTTTACTCCAAACAAAGAATAGGATTTGTTAAGACATGGTCGTCCTCTGTGCAGGAAAAATGGGGCTGCGTTTTTCTGCTGGTGGATGGATGGATGGAGGGAGGGGGGTGGACGCGGTAGAATGGCGAGGCTCCACCGTGCCAATGTTCCCATAACGCGACGCCGTAGTTCCCGTTTCGTTTGACTTTGGCATTGTTTAGTAAGGGCAACCGGATCCCATCATGCAACCTGGGCTAAAGATGCAATGTTTAGCAACCCGGGCCCTACTTCTTCACCCCCCGTCTGTTTTGCAATGCAATTACCGGATGATGCATTTCGGCGCCGTGGACCTTTTGTTTGGAGACGCTGCAAATACGCACGACGGCCGCCGCTGAGTGCACGGACTAGCCGATCCTGCAGCCGTGCACGTCGGTGTCGGAGGCAGCTCCACAGCCCGCACTGCGATGCCTCTTGCATGCTTTTGCACAAAACTTGAAAAAAAACCACACTTGTTAAGCAGCACAAAAAAACACTCATAATGTGCGTATTTGTGCGTAAAACCGTGCGTAATGGTGGGCAGGTGCTGGTTTCGATCTGCTCCTGTGTAAAGAGGCACGCATATGTGGGGGAAAGCAGTCGGGGTAGTGGACTACTGTGTGTTCGTGTGTATGTGTGCTGCAGCCTACGGTCGCTGCTGAGTCCTCCGCCCGGGCTGGAAGGAGGAATCCCGGGCTGGTGTTGCAGCTCCGCCTGTCGTGGGCGAGGGTTTATTTTGGAAGTTCCACCTTTTTGGGATTTGTAATGACGGTTGCACGCACCGATTGGCTGAAACGTCCACAAAGAGGAGGGACACGAGCGCAAAGGCAGAGTCCCTCCCACAGAGTCACGTGTTAGAAAACTCCAGGAAGTAGATAGTTCTGGAGATAGAGCTCAATGCATCCCATAGATAGGACACTCAAACTCTCAGGATACCCAGTATTTTTTTTTTGTTGCAGCCTACATGGTTCATGGAAGACTAGAACATATCATGCATTATGTTGTATTAATAAATAAATGAGTAACTATACAGTTGCAAGTATGCAATCTACAGAAAGCTAGATTACCACCTGGGTAAAATCAGCAACTGGCCCAGGGCCACAAAAGTCCCATGTGTTTACTGTGTCTGTTATAATATTTTGGAAATTGCGTCACTAAGGTGCAATGAATTATTATGCAATCTTGTGACCCCTGAGAGACCCTGTGTCAAAATAGTTTTATGTTACATTTTCAAAGTGTATTTTCCAAAATTAAATTGTGTTTCATCAGATTACTACAGAATAAGTGACATACAGAAAACCGGGGGACATGTAATATGTCAACGTAAGAGTACTTGTTTTGTGGGTCTAAATGCAAAATATTCTAAAATTATCTATAGTTTGCAGTGTGAGATGTCCTTTACAGAAAAAGGGGCCCCAACAGTAAATCTTTGCCCAAAGGTCTCCAAATAGGTTAATGAGGCCATGCATATACAGATGTGTATATATATACACACGCACACACACTACATGAAACAAACAAAAAAAACCCCAGATGATTTCGCAAGTGGACAGTATTTATTCAGTATCATTATTGAATGAACATAGATATGATAAATGTCATACAATATATATGTACATATATTAACAGTTTGTCTCTGTTTAAGGAGATTTGTGATATCGGTGCTATATAAACTAAACAGACTTGAAAAGAATGATGCTTCAGAAGAAAGAATTTCTCACTTAAGCAATAAGATAAGACAAACTTTTATTCGACTCACAGTCCTAGCAATCACTCTTCTTATAAATACACAGAGAGAGTTTTTGTATTAAGTGTATTTTTCCAGTCAAGTTTAGTGTGTATATTAAATGTACATATTATATACATTATTACTCAACACGCATAATCCAACACTTTTTATTATAGAAATACAAAGAAATTCTCCAGTAATATGTCTTGTAGAAATAAAAATGCATGTAGAGACAAAGAGGATTGTTAATTCTTTAATAGTCATAAAAAACATAAGTATAATTTGAAGACATGACACAATCATACAGCTCCTGTGCACACATACAGTAATTGAAGCGGGTTTCATTGTCGCGCTTTCAACTCAAAATGGGCGTGTTTGGTTGCTGTGCAATAAAGCCTTGATTGACAGTTCAGACGCACAACCCGGGTCCGCCGCTCCGCCTTCCTGTGGATCCTCTGAACAAACTGACCAATAGCTTCTAAGAGGGGGCTGGACTATATGTGCAAACCCCGCCTCCCTGCACAGCTAACCGATCGGAGATTGTTTTCCTCTTCGGGGAGATTTGCAGTTTGCAGCCCACAGCTTGAATTGTTTATTTTAAAAATCTGATAAGTTGCCTTTTAGCACATCCCGTCACTTCAGTGTCTTCCCCGGCCGGAGGTGTAGCCACAAATAACGGATTATCACAGCATCACTGGGATCTTCAGCTTGCTATTTAGGAGAGGGGTGAGTTCAGCTGAATTCATTGAGCAAGCTAACACGGCTAGCTGCCTACCTGCCGTTTACAGACGTTTTAAGTCAAGCACTCGGAGAAATCGACTTTTCTTTATGTGTCGCTCACTCGTGACTAGATCTATTATGAGCGCTCTAATAAATCGATAGCTAATGCTGGCTCCAGAGAGCAGGTTTCAGCAACAACGAGCCAGATCGCTAATGCTTAGCTGCATGTGCTTCCCTGCTAGTCCCGGATGGTGTCGGGCTACTTAGGTTGTTTACATTAGCTAGCAGCTAACTGGCAGCTCGCAGCTCCGGACGACAAAACAAGTTCTCGGTGGAGTTAATATTATAATCGCTTTGATGTACTTTTAAGATGATTGCGGCTAACAGGCGAGCTACTTTCGGTGCTTACCTGCTTGAAATGGAGCGTGGTTCGCTGCCCTCCTGCGCCGCGCTCCAAATGGCGGGCGTGGGGGAAGCGTCGTGCTGTAACTCGAGGTCGGTGCTTGTGTGTTTGCCAGGCCGTAAAAAGGGGGACGGTGCATCGTTGCTGTCGGCTAACGGCGGCTAGCATGTAGCTCACACAGCCGTGTTTGCCTCTACGTGACTGTAACGTCGCTACACCGAAGTGAATCTATAAATACAGCAGCCTCGCTTTTTCTGCGGCTGTTTGTATGTGAGCGGCTCAGCGCGGCTCCACCGTCCGCTAAACGAGCGATGCTAATTTGACAGTGTCACTTTTGCACGATAATGTGGGTTTTGAAGATTCCTTTTATTCTCATGCGTCGAGTTTTAAGCTCTGTTTTTCGTTAACACCATTCATTCAGATGCTTTAGAGTTGTTTCTGTCTGCAGGAAGTTGTGAATGGCGACTGACTCCCACAACACCTGTTTGTTGCATCGGTGACGTCGGCTGTCTGCATTTCATTGGCTGCCGAGGCTGAAGTTTTACATTCAGTACCTGTTCACATTAAATGCATCTAACCGAATAAGAAATGCATTGTGGGAAAATTGTGGCCTTTTCATAATAGTGCATTGCAGCATTGTGCAGCACACACAGATTCTTAACTTATTAACTTATATAAAACTTTTTTTTGCAAGTTACGTGTTTGCAAATTGTCGAGATTTGATTCAGCTTTATTCAGAACACAAGTCTTCAGTGAATGAAACTGTTCTTTACAACGAGGAGGGTGAAATGCATGAAAGGCAACAACTTTCTTACCCAAAGAAAGAGATTAGTTACACAAAAATACACACTATTAAAAAGCCAAAATTTACATAAAAAGTTGTGCATTGGGTTTTTTTTTAACGATGTTCTGTCTTTTCCTGAAGCATCCCTCTCAAATATATTCATGCACATGCAAAAATAGATCGATAGATAGATGTAGTTTATTTGTCCCAAACTGGGAACTTCTTTTAAGTCTCCTCATTTTCAAATTGTTGTTCCAACATGTTTGTAGATCTGTTGTTATATATGCAGGAAGGAGCTTCACAGACCTGAATCTTCTGGTGTTACAACTGTGGCGTAGTTTCTGAAAAAATCCCCAAAGTTTTGCACAGACTGAAACTGACATGTGCTATCACACTAAATCAGTACCAACAGTTGACTCTGTAGACCCTCAGGCGTCTTTGTGCTGCTAAAAGCATTGGATGTTTCATTGTCTATATGGTCAGAGACCATGTAATAATTTTCTTTCTGTGCCAACCAACAGAAGTGGCTAGCTGGCGGCCTGGCACTGTGTGTATCCATAAATTTACAGTTGCAGTTAAAAAAAAAAGATTGCCATATGTTCCTCAGCAAATTGTTGAACGAAAACAAGAGCCTGATTTAATGGACTTTGATAACTTGACAGAGATCTGCCAGTGTGAAATAGGGTCCATCTGCTCTTTATTCCCAGGTCTCTCAGCTTTTACGAGTATGAGTTCATAATGAAGAGGCGACTGGAGGATCAGGAAACGGTTTTTGCGTCCCAGCAGCGGCGCCTCGCTGGCAACGCCGAGGCTTTCCAGCATCGTGTCCTGGCCCCTGCTCCAGCCCCAGCTGTGTATGAGGCCGTGTCTGACAGCATGCAGCCCACAGCAGGCGTCCAGTACTCCGTCCCCCAGGGATACCAGGTATGCTCTGCTTGTCCACTGCAGACTTTTAAGTCACTTGTCACTCATAACTCAGGCTGTCATTTTAACCTCTGTCAGTTTGTGGTGCCTTTCAGATAAAAAGACAGAGCTTTTATTTTTTCTTTCTGTAAGCCATCTGCATGTCTCAATTTAAATATATTGCTGTACAGTCGATCTGTGTGGTGATGCACTGGAAAACATCAGATATCTTTCTACTAGAGTTTACTATTTGCCATTTTTGTTAAAAGCGTCTTTGTTTTCCCAGGTTCCCACCGTGGCACAGAACAGTGGCGGGCACGGACACACTCCAAGCCCAGCCGTCCACGGCGGGTCCCACCACCACAGCCCGGCAGTCCAGTCCCATGGGCCCTCAGTGATGTCAGGGCACGGCCATACGGCTACTCCTCAAGCCTCTGCGCAGGGCCAGCAGCAGTTCCAGAGGCTCAAGGTCAGTCTGTCTGGCAGGTTCTTAAATTTGTCACATCCCTCATAAAACCTGCAAGTGTTACAGAGTTTTCATGCCAAAGAAGTTTGTGAACTATACAGACATAAAAGAGGTTTCAGGGATTTTTTTTGTGTTTTTAGCCCATTGAATGCTTAATTGATTTCTTGGTTGCTGGTAGTTTAATGCAGGTATCAAGGAAATGCTGCCCGGAAATTAGTGTAGAACACAAAACAGAAAACAGGCAGAATGATGAAACTGACTTTCCTTCTCTCTGTCCCTAAGGTGGAAGATGCTTTGTCCTACTTGGACCAAGTGAAACTGCAATTTGGCAACCAGCCTCAGGTCTACAATGACTTTCTGGATATAATGAAGGAGTTCAAGTCTCAAAGGTGAGGCCACTGTTTGTTTTCACTGAAAAGTCTGTCTGCCAACTTTCCAGTTCAAAATGTATATTTTATGAGTTCTTCCTCTTTCAGTTGTCCATTGGACAACAGAGTAATAATACTGCTAACAGTAATAAAATGAGCTTGTCTGTGACTTGCAGGAGCCAGAGAATAAACTAATAATTTTATAGACCAGGACAAAAGAATCCAATTCAGATTTATTTGCAAGACTCAATATTTTTTAACCAGAACAGTTCATATGGTTCCCAAATACACATGAAAAGTTTTGACTAGTTTTTTAATTCTGGAAAAATAAAAGTAATCAGCACATTTTCACTGTTCCCATTTGCTGATAATGAAAGGTCTGCTATCCTCATCACAGATTGCAGCTAAAATGTAAAGTTCAAAGTTCAACAGTCAACTGTGGGTTTCTTTGATCTTTTCAGTAGCATTGTCATTTTATCCTTCACTACTGAAACTTCTACTGACAAACTTACCTTTGTTGAGTCAGGGTTATTGGTATTCATGTAACACATTGCAGTTGTAGTATTGAAAGGGTTTGCTTGGTTTGTACCTATGTTTTGATAATATGCAAATGACAGAAATGATTTACAGGGGGACAGCAGGGAGAGTTTGAATTCCTTCTGTCTGGTTTTGTCTTTCCAGTATTGACACCCCTGGGGTCATCAGCAGAGTGTCACAGCTTTTCAAAGGTCACCCCGACCTCATCATGGGCTTCAACACCTTCCTGCCACCTGGCTACAAGATCGAGGTCCAGACCAACGACCTGGTCAACGTGACCACGCCTGGCCAGATCCACCACATCACCCCACATGGCATTTCAGTCCAGAACATCCCCATTACAGGAGCAGCTACCCAACATCAGCTCCCGCCTGCTGCAGTCACCACTGCCCCACCCCTGCTGACGCAGCCCACCCCAGCCAAGATGAGCAAGGTGAGTAATTCAGACTGGAAATCACAGATTGATACCAAATTAGAAAATATTGTTACTCCAATCTCCACAGAGTGTAGTTGAAGTTTGAAAAAATCTAGTGTTTTGTGGTGCAGCCCCTGAAACCTTCAGTGTTGTGCTCTTTCCCAGCCTCTTCAGCCTCAGGCTTTGACACCCAGCAGTCAGAGCAATCCGTCCATCCCTGCGTACACCTCCCCTCGCTCCCCGCCCATGCAGCTCCACCCGCCCCTCAGCGGGAACCCCACTGGGCCACCCATTCAGAACAACCAGCCGGTGGAGTTTAACCACGCCATCAACTACGTCAACAAGATCAAGAACCGCTTCCAGGGCCAGCCCGACATCTACAAAGCCTTCCTGGAGATCCTCCACACGTACCAGGTGAGTGGGAGCAGCTGTAACCATAGCGATACCTTTGTCATTAAGTACTACTGTAGAGTGAGAAGATCAAGTTATTCCCTGGCTAATATGTCAGAGCTAACCAGGCTTGACTACCTGGAGGCTGTGCCGGTGGTACAGTACATAGCTGTAGCCCTGCTCTTTACCATGGTTAGTTCCTAATCATCAGCCGTAAACACCTTCATAAGCTCTGAATACAGCACAGTTATAAGAGGGCTCATGTCGTGTTTCCTACCACTGAAGTGGAATAAATCCTGTTCAAGTACGACATCAGTTCTCCTCCAGTGTTTATTGGGCTTGGTAATGCTAACATGACCAGCAGCTCTGTGAGAGAGACACAGACTTTGGCCACGGTCAGCCAGTTTTGTGCTATTTATGAATACTTGGCGCAGCAGCTGACGCACAAAACAGACCTTGGGGTCTTGTCTGTTTCATCACGGTTCGAGAGGGACGACAGAACTTGGCTGAGCTGAACTTTCAAATACAGGCAGACAAATACAAGCTGAATTTGAGTTGACTTTTTTTTTTTTGTAAAAGTCACCTGTATTAACATCACATGCCAGCAAGAATCTATGTGATTATGTGAACAGTGCAAAAATACTAAAAATATGTAGAGTCCCTGTTTGATACAGGAACCTGCTCAACCTCATGTTTGCATGGTTTCTGTTGCTGTAATTTTAAACGTAGCTTTCTACAGTGACCTTCAATAACGTGACCTTCTCCAAATAGCTATAATAAACTTTATTTGTACAGCATTTCATACAAGAGCTGCAGCTCAAAGTGTTTTACAACAAAGAAATGACATGCATCAAGTGCTTCACATAAAAAGCCCATAGAACGAACATGAAGCAGAGATAGAAATTAATGGAAAATAAGATGGAGAATAGAACCCACTTGACAATAATAGTAAAAGACCAAAGTGAGCTTAACTACCTTGTACTACTACTTACGTAAGGTTTTATCTGTGGCAATAAACTTGTGTCTGTCCGTTGCAGAAGGAGCAGCGTAATGCTAAGGAGGCTGGTGGGAACTACACGCCGGCTCTGACGGAGCAGGAGGTGTACGCTCAAGTGGCTCGGCTCTTCAAAAACCAAGAGGACCTGCTCTCAGAGTTTGGGCAATTTCTCCCTGACGCCAACAGTTCAGTGGTGAGTCATGATCCACCTTTCTCTTTGCTTTAGTATCGATGTACTGTGTGGAGTCAGACAGTTACTTTTCCTCTCTGTTTCCTAATGGGTTTTATTGAAATACTTTGTTTTCATTGTATAATATGAGCAGGTACATTGTCAATGCTTTGGATGAAAATTTCAAGTGGCTTAACAGTCCACAATAAATCTTGTTCTTAACAATGAACTACTGGAATAATCCCACTGTATCTGTAGTTCGGGAGCTTCAGAGCCAAAGAGAATTTGTTTGTGTATACCGTCGTCTTAATCAGTGTTGTGTGTTCCTCATAGCTGTTAAGTAAGACCACAGCAGAGAAGGCAGAGTCTGTACGGAACGACCACGGCGGCACTGCCAAAAAGCTGCAGCTCAACAACAAACAGAGGCCCAATCAGAACGGCTGCCAGATCCGCCGTCATCCAACCCCCGGGGCCACACCCCCTGTCAAGGTACGTACCTGCGCCTGTTTCCTTTTTATTTGTTTGTTTCGCATCTGTCGTTTTAGATTGTTTTTGTAATTGTTGTACCCGTTTCTTCTCGTTGCTATTTCGGTAATGCTACAGAAGAAGCCCAAGTTACTGAACTTGAAAGATTCCTCTGTGGCAGAGGCCAGCAAGCATGGAGTCGGGACAGAATCTCTGTTCTTCGAGAAGGTGAGAATTTAGTGTGCTACATTTGACCTTTTTCTTTATGTGAAAAGCGAACAGTCATTAAATGAAAGGATGGGAACAAGACTTTTGTCAAGTGAAACTTTCTTGTATTACTAAAGATAACCACAGCTGAGATATGCTACCTCCCCTTGGCTCTGTCACATGCTGTTGTTAAATTTATTTCCCACCACAGGTGCGCAAAGCCTTGCGAAGTGCAGAGGCCTACGACAACTTCTTGCGGTGTCTGGTCATCTTTAATCAGGAGGTGATCTCCAGGGCTGAACTGGTGCAGCTGGTGCTTCCCTTTTTAGGGTGAGTTATCAGTTTTTCCATCTGTCAAAACAGCAGCGCTTTAATCACAGTACATTGTCGTTATCATATGTGTGTTTTCACTTCATTATGATTTACAGAAAATTCCCTGAGCTGTTCAACTGGTTTAAAAACTTTCTGGGATATCGGGAAATGTCCCATATCGAAACATACCCGAAGGAACGGGCCACCGAGGGCATTGCCATGGAAATTGATTATGCTTCCTGTAAGAGGTTAGGCTCCAGTTACAGAGCCCTGCCCAAAAGCTACCAGCAGCCCAAGTGCACCGGCAGAACTCCACTTTGTAAAGAGGTAAGAGTCGGAACAGTCGGAACAGAAACTGTAAGTTAAGACATCAAAAAGATTAGGAAAACTCCCAAAAACTGAATCATAATGTGTGTATGTGCAATACATTTTTGTTTTAAATCCTATGAAATATTCTTTTATTACTGAGACCCCAGTTGTCTAATCCAGTCAAACCAAACCAGTGATTTAAGGAAAATATGTAACATGAGCACTTGCTGAAAATTCCTGATAAGATAAGATAAACTTTTATTCATCCTTCAGTCGGGAAATTTAGACATTGTAGATTAGTAACTATATGGGAATAAATTTGTTTGCAAAAACAGGCACTAGCAGCAGGAATAGGCTACTTTTTGATGCTTTTCATATTGACATTTTTTGACTGCAGCATTAATAAGAGAGCACCGTTTTTGTTTCTGCTGTGTCCAGGTCTTAAATGACACCTGGGTCTCCTTCCCCTCCTGGTCTGAAGACTCCACGTTTGTCAGCTCCAAGAAGACCCAGTACGAGGAGCATATCTACAGATGTGAGGACGAACGCTTTGAGGTGAGCAGGGACATTAAATATTTACACCTTGTCTGTTGGTGTCACCACAGGGTGATATCCCTGGATGAGAAATGGGTTTATCCCAAGAGATGTTGCTGTTTTCTCATCCTCCAGGATTTATTTCTTGCTCATCTTGTCCCTGGAACATACCTCAATAAAGACGTCTCTCAGGGCTGAACTGTATTAGATGAGAATATTTGAAAATCAAGAACCATTATGAGCTTTTTAATTGAAAATAAAGGGCACGCACACCCAGCAGTGGATTTTAAAAACCGCTGTGTTTTCTCACCCACAGTTGGACGTAGTGCTGGAGACCAACCTGGCTACCATCAGAGTCCTGGAGACGGTACAGCGGAAACTGTCTCGCATGTCCGCGGAGGAACAGGCCAAGTTCCGCTTGGACAACACGCTGGGCGGCTCCTCGGAGGTCGTACACCGCAAGGCCATCCAGAGGATATACGGAGACAAGGCGCCCGACATCATCGATGGCCTGAAGAAAAACCCTGCTGTTTCTGTCCCCATCGTGTTAAAGAGGTATCAAAGCAGCTCCTGAATGAGGCTATCTGTTACCTCTCATCTGGTTTTAGTTCCTTTTTAATTAGTCAAATGTGTATTTAGAAAAATAGAACCTGTTTTTACTTGTAAATGTATCTTTAACTAGAGGGTTTCAGGTTTGATCACTTAGTCTGGCGAAGAGTGCACGTACAGTTAAACACAGACCTGTGGGCTGCACGAGCTGTCTGTTTACACAGTGCAGTAAATGCGTGTAAACCTGCTTCTATTGGGTCCAGACTGAGGTTATGAACCACAGCTTATAAACCCTCTAATCCACACAGGGGAGGAAAAAGCCAATACGATATTGGAGTGGTGGATTTAAAAATGGCTCACGAGATTTATGTGCTTGCTTTTAGAGACCACATTTTCCATTTCTGCAAAAGGATTGGAAAAGAAGTCAGTATTTAGATTCAGTCCTCCTGCCTGAAGTGCATCATGTTGAAGCAGATGTTTGCATCTTTTGACACTGAATGTTTTTACACCTTTGCTGTAGTTTGAGTGTGAAAGTGGCAAATCTTAGTTGAAAATGTCACTCGGAGGTTGTGTGTGTGTGTCTACATGACTTGACTTTGCCTTCACTTCTATCCAGGTTAAAGACCAAGGAGGAAGAGTGGCGGGAAGCCCAGCGAGGCTTCAACAAGATCTGGAGGGAGCAGAACGAGAAGTATTACCTCAAGTCTCTCGACCATCAAGGCATCAACTTCAAACAGAATGACACCAAAGTGCTTCGATCCAAGTCGCTGCTGAATGAAATCGAAAGCATTTATGATGAGGTGAATTTCTTTCTTCGATATCTCAGGACAGTATCAGCACTAACACAAAATATGGACTGAAATTTA
Organism: Centropyge bicolor; assembly: GCA_037975185.1. Classification (NCBI taxonomy): domain Eukaryota; kingdom Metazoa; phylum Chordata; class Actinopteri; family Pomacanthidae; genus Centropyge; species Centropyge bicolor. Next base: position 5,113,201 of record JBBMOC010000027.1, read on the forward strand.
CCACATGCCACTGTTGGCATTTTAGTGTTATAATCAAGCGGCAACCTCCGGCGCTGAAAAATGAAGCCAATGCGGAAGTGCAAAAAAGCTGCAGTTCCTCGAATAACCGCTAGAGCAGGCCGCAGAAGTGAGTCAATTACATTTGAGCCCCATGTTAAAATGTCCGATTTTACGACAGAAAAAAAACATATTTACAGCCTGGTTCAAAACATGGCTCTAGTCTCATAAGCTGTTTTTCTACTCCATGACAACTCTGGGGGGGGCGAATTTTTTTATAAGGCGTTTGTTTAAAATATACAGCATACATCATTATGCACAATTCATAGCTGTCAATCTAAGTGGCGCCACTTTGATTGACAACTAGCCACTGACGGTCTAAAGGGCGTCACCCCGGCTAATTCTAGTCACTGAGTTTGGGAAAGAGTCGTGGGGTTAGCCGGATAGCAACGATATTTAGCATTTAACCTAGCTGGTTAGTTGTAGCTAGTTTGATTATTTCGAATAAAGCAGCTTTTTTCAGGGGCTCTTTCCAGCCAATAGCGTTCATTCGACCCGCCTCAGCTCCGCCCTCGCTCCACCTCTTTGTCCATATTTGGAGTAACCAGAGGTAGGTTACCAAGATGGCTACGCACTACAATTTGCTTCATTTTTGCTCTTCAGAAACCTATGGGTGACGTCACGGACACTACATCCATATTTTATACAGTCTATGGTTAAAATCATGTTTTTGAAGAACATAAACTATCTTAGGAAATTGTATCAATTATGAACAAACAACAGGCTATAGAGCCACACCTTCCATTCCTGTGCAATCAAAACGCTGACAGTGAGTTGTTCTTGCTCTGCAGCGCCAGGAGCAGGCCTCTGAGGAGAACGCCACTCCACCCACAGGCCCCCACCTGACGCTGGCGTACGAGGACAGCCAGATCCTGGAGGACGCAGCGGCGCTCATCATCCACCACGTGAAGCGGCAGACCAGCATTCAGAAGGAGGACAAATACAAGATCAAACAGATAATCTACCACTTCATCCCCGACATGCTGTTCTCTCAGCGCGGCGAGCTTTCCGACGTGGAGGAGGAGGAAGAGGAAGAGGAGATGGATCTGGAGGAAGGCGCTTCCAAAAAGCACAACGGCGTCCCCGGCAGCGGGAGCCCCTCCAAATCCAAGCTGCTGTTCAGCAACACGGCGGCGCAGAAGCTACGCGGCTGTGACGACGCCTACAACCTCTTCTACGTCAACAACAACTGGTACATCTTCCTGCGACTGCACCAGACGTTGTGCACGCGCCTGCTGCGGCTGTACGGGCAGGCGGAGCGACAGATCGAAGAAGAGGTGAGAGAACGGGACTGGGAGAGGGAAGTCCTGGGACTGAAGAAGGAGAAGAACGACAATCCAGCCATCCAGCTGAGACTGAAGGAGCCCAGTGAGTAACAACAGACAGACCCGCTCATGTTTCCTGTGTTGTTCATTAAACCAAACTGTAATGTGTTTGTTTCCTATTGTGGTTAGAGCATAAATCCTCTGTTTCCATTGAGTTTTGAGCTACATTCCTGCTCTCTGACACTCTCTTAAAAGTATCTTATAAATGTTTGTATGCTCATTGCAAACATTGCAAGAGAATGGATCAACAGTTTTCAACATGAATAAACAAAATTGACCAAATATATTGAGTAAAGAAAACTGAAAGTGGATGCAAGTTCAAAAACTTACTGTATGTTGAACCAGGGAAATTACTCAGATGTGGAAAATGAAACCGTCTTTCCGTGATGTGCTGATCCACTCGGCTCTCTGATGTTTGACCGTGTTTATTTTGTCTCTAGTGGACATTGAGGTGGAAGATTACTACTCAGCCTTCTTGGAGATGGTTAGAAATTTGCTGGATGGAAACATGGAGGCCTCTCAGTATGAGGACTCGCTGAGGGAAATGTTCACCATTCACGCCTACATCGCCTTCACAATGGACAAGCTCATCCAAAGCATCGTCCGGCAGGTGAGCGTCTGTTTTCACATTGATTCAATTCTGACACAACTAATAGTCGTTTTCCCACTTTAACACAATTCATTCTCTCCGTCCAGCTCCAGCACATTGTGAGTGATGAGATCTGCGTCCAGGTAACAGACCTTTACCTCTCTGAGAGCGCAAACGGCGCCAGCGGAGGAACCACGTCCACACAGTCCTCACGGGGCTCTGCAGAGGCCATCTACCAGCGGAAGGCCGAGCAGCTCATGTCTGATGAGAACTGCTTCAAGGTGAACACATGAATATCACCTTGCTTAAAATGACGACTTTTCCACAAGTAGGGCCCTATAATTTCCGCGATCGTGGAATTGCGCAATAAAAACGGAATTTATTTTTAATGGGGAATATCGCGGAAATGATGTTTTCATGAGAAAGAGGAACATAAACATGGACAATCGTTCCCGGGGGTTGCTAATCAATGTGACACAACCCCTGCCCCCCGCCCGTTTTCAAACCATATGAAAACATGGCAGTCTCCCCCTCTGCTAAAAAGCTACGTAATAGGAGGCTAACGCCTAAATTCAGAGCTGAGCAGTTCCCGTCTATGTGTCAGGTGACGTATAATTTTGTACATTTTGTCAACACTCTCTTGACTGGAAGCAGAAAAATTAATGTGATGACCACCTGTTGTCCAAAAGTCTTTTTTTTTTTTTTAAAGTCAAGCATATTTTCACTTGGAGAAAAAAGGCTAATTGAGCTCTTTATTATTATTTCAATATGTCATTTGTTTTCACTGGAAACATTTTTATTTGAAGTACTTAGTGCAATGTTGCATGAAGCAGCAATAGAGTATTGAGGAAAAGTGCAATATTGTGTTGCTTCAATGAATGTAAGGTCATTTCTATTTAATTAGTGTGCATTTTATTCATAAACATTATTAAAACACACTCTTTTGTGGTAAAATATGAGTAAAAGGTAAAAAAAAATGTAATTCCAAACAATTAAAATGGAAAAAACGGAATTTGGGAAAAAATAAAACGGAATTTATAGGGCCCTACACAAGGCTGCAGGAGTGGTTGCTGTAATTGATCCAGATATGAAAGTTGCAAAGAGGAACATCCCACCCTCTTCAGCTGTGACCATGACGATTTCTCCTATTGTCTTTTATTTAAATTCTTTTCTCGGGCGTGTTCACAACCAATAAATCTTCTCCACATTGTAACAAATTATGAGTAAAATGCAAGCAGTACTGTGTATAGTAGAGAAAGCTGCACTCACCAGATGTCTCAGATCTTTTTCCTCGTCTGTAAAGACACTGAAACGAGGTATAAGAAGTTTACAGCTCAGTCAGCCTGGTAATGTGCTGTCAGCAGCTCACCAGTTTTTATTATGACATGATCATTTTTTATAGTTAAACTCACTCTCATGTAGCACTGGCTGTGTGTAAAGCAGCTCAAGACCACAATCAAATTTCTCTTTGACCTAGTTCACAAGTTTAATTTTACAGTTGATTTCTTGCTTGGTTCACACAAATTTACCCAGTTTTGTCAAAAAAAAAGAGAAATGAATAACAAATCCAGTTTTGAAAATAACGACTTGAAGCTAAGTCACCCTTCAATGACAGTTTTTTTTGAAAAATTACATCAGGCAATTATGTGCAGACATGATCAAATTTGTTTTTCTTTGTGTGTTTGCATTTAATAAAAACTTAGAAGGAGAATCAGTCAAAGAACAGCAACAAAAAATCTGGTTTCCACAAGGCATCCTTTTTTCATCTCTCACACACTGAATTCATTTAACACTTTCCGTGTTTGCTTTCTCAGGTGATGTTTTTGAGGAACAGAGGGCAGGTGCAGCTCACAGTGGAGCTGCTCGACACAGATGAGGAGAACTCGGACGAGCCCATGGAGGCTGAGGTAAGAAACTGTTAAATCCACTTCAAGATTTTAAAGTTTGGCTTGTGAGCAAAGAGTTTAGATAAACACAGGAAAATAACAAGTCAGGCAATACACAGTAAACAGACACCAGTGGGGAAAAATCTGTGAGCAGTAGGTTGCTTATTTTTGCCCAGTGAATGTGTACAGTTTGAAAAGCTTTGTATTTTATGTCAGCATCTGCATCACAATAAGAGTGGGCATAATAGTATGATAATTGCCCTAAATGAGTTTGAAAATATCGTCATATCAGATATCGGCAAATGTCCATTATAATGCATCCCTTATATTATCTTCCCTTATAAGAGAGAACTGAATATACAGAAAATCACTGCAAATAAAAGTTGTCCTTGTTTTTGCATTCGGTCTAGTAAGTGTGTTCCACCTGTTCTAGCTGGAGTGGAAACACTAGTATGGACCTGTTGACAGCCTTTTTGTAGTGTTTATAATCTGTGTCTTTGTTCACAGCGCTGGTCTGATTATGTTGGACGCTACTTAAACCCAGATTCCACCACACCTGAGCTGAGGGAGCATCTCGCCCAGAAGCCAGTTTTTCTTCCCAGGTGAGTTGTCAAATTTGCAGATTTTCCAGTGTAGTTTTTATTTTTTTACTCAGGAAAGAAAAGTGATTTTAATGAGCAGGATCTTGTTCATTAAGCTGTTGGACTTTTTTTTTTCCTCCCCATGAAAGTCAAATGCAAAAGTCGAACACGAGTCCTCTGATTAAATGAGCTCTCATCGATTTGTTCTGACACGTTCCTGCTGAATCTCATTAGTCACCCTCATCACGTTCGTCTTTGCTCTTGTAACCAGGAATCTGAGACGGATCAGGAAGTACCAGAAGGGCCGAGAGCAGCTGGACAAAGAGGCCTGTGAGGGTGGCAAGAAATCCCTGGAAAAGGAGAAAATGGAGTGCATGTTCAAACTCAACTCTTACAAGATGGTCTACGTCTTTAAGTCTGAGGATTACATGTACCGACGCACTGCCCTGCTGCGAGCCCACCAGGTACTCACTGCCTTTTTCTGCTGCTATTACCTGGCACCCAACTCCCTTTTACTCCCTTACTGTGTTTAAGTTGTTGGAGGAAGAGTGAGGATGTTATATCTTTGAGTTTGTGAGCTGGCCTTCATCTTCATTAGAAATCCAGGTCAGAGTTCAAAATGCATTCAGCCAATAGACTTAATGAGATTTTTGAAATGATAAAAACCTGCAGGAAAATTAATATTTTTGCTACTTTTGCAATATATAGTTTTTATACAGATTATTTCAAGATTATGGAAAATATGTTTTATATTTTTGAAGCATGTCTGAAAGCCTTTTAGATGGAGAATCAATACATCAAAATCTTAATTGTAAGCAGCTCACTGATCCTTATTGATGTTTAAGCTTATTGAATAGGCGTCAAACTGCTGTTTATTTTAATGTTGGTGCTTTTTGTCACCAGTAGGGGGAGCTCTAATGCAAAAAGCCACTTGACCAGTCAATGACATCCAGTTCAGCTTGTGTGTTCAGATTTGTTTTTTAATTTTTTTACTAATAATCTCGAGTCACATATTCCCTTCTGGTCCATTCTGAGTGTTTTTGAGTATTAGAACAACTTCATAATAAAAGCATCCGTGTCGTTTTCCTACAGTCACACGAGAGAGTGAGCACACGGCTGCACAAACGCTTCCAGGCCTGGGTGGACGCGTGGGTCAAGGAGCACGTCACCCGCGACATGAACGCCGAGACCAATAAGTGGCTGATGGGCGAAGGGCGCGACGGCCTGTTACCCTGCAGCACCACCCGCCAGCCAGAAGTCCTTCACTTCATGAACATCAACAAGTACCGGGTCAAGTACGGCTCCCCCAGCAAGGCGCCGTAGCCAAGGAGACACGGCAGAGAGAGACTGATCAGTAGGGTTGTTTGGTCTCAAGTCAAACAGGTCAGGAGTAGAGGTAGGGACGAGGGCTTATTAATGTGTTTTTAAGGCCGACATGGGAGCACAATTAAGCTAGCTACCGTGTATGTTGCACCCGGGGCGGCAGGATTACTGATTTTACCAGCGTTTTTAGCTGGGCCCATTTTTCGCAGGGCCTTCGGTGCCAAAACTTAGGAATCGTCATGATCCAGTCGCAGACCTGAGCTCTTACCCTCCCCCCTCCTCAGAGCCATTTCTCAAACCAACGTCCCCTGAGCCTTTTTCGACAGGGCTCAGAGACGTAGACGGCGAGCCTGTGAGAGATCGAGTGGTGCTTTTTGTACTTTATCACAACTGAGCTTCGGTTTAGCTTTCGACTGACCATTTTCGCCTGAAGCCATCAGAGTCAGAGCTCCATTGAAATCAATCGTACAGGGATTTCTTTATGATAGTGTTATTCTACAGCATCCATGGAGAACAATACGGTGGACAAGTGCACTTATTTAGGAAGAGGAAAATGTTTCAAAAGTTTCGTTTCCCAGATCGAAGGTTCGGAGGGAGCACAACAAAGTCTGAGAGATCTGGTTCAGACATTCCTGCGTTAAGGCCAAATCACAATTATGTACCTATCACTAGACGGAAAGAGGGTTACATTTCCTTTTCCAAAACACACGGCAGCATTATTAGAAACTGTGCCTGAGCCCCAAACAGTGTTGTCGGGTTAACATCAAAAAGCACTGTTGCATTTATGTAGAAAAAAAATAAAAAAGAAACAGAAAAAAAAAATTAGCCCCACAACACTGTTTGGTCTCAGACTGTAAAATTGTATAGCTTGTGAATGTCAGATACTGACATGTATTCCAGTGTATGTGTTGTGTATATATATTATATATAGTTCTATTAACACAAATGATCCTCGCCGCCCTGGGAGTCAACCTTTTTAAACTGCCCTCCGCCAATACACCAGCTTGTACCTACAAATACACACACACAAACACACACACACACACACACACACACTCATTCTGGGAGGACTGTCCACATGCCGCTCACGTTGTAAATACACTGTATATAGTCTCAGACTTTTTATGACAGATCTGTGTTGTTGTGCTAGTTATACTTTCCAAGCTTACTGTGGACTTTAGTGATAAATGGCTAAAGTTAGTATGTATATGAAAAAGACAAATGCAAGACCATTTATTACAGTTTTTACCAAAGGGAGTTGATTATACAAATAGCTGTTTTTCCCCCTTTGTGTGTTCCTTTATGTCTTTTCTTCTTAATTTCTGTAGTAAAAAAACATGTGGAAAAGTAGAAATGTATCCAGGTCTTTCAGTTTTTATATATGAAAAATAACATTTTTTTTTCTTCTGAATGTGACATTTGGTTCAAAATCACTGCCCCCCCTTCCCCCCTCCTCTTTTTGACAACCGACACCGTCCGTGGTGATGGTGGGACTCATTTCAAAGTTCAGTCTTCACATGAATGGACTCCACAACGGTCTCACCTCGTGATGCACGCTTCCCTCCCTGGATAGATTTCTGCTGCAGACATCACCCCCCCACACCATATTTTTGATAATGGAAGAAGTCACACGAGCATGTCTTTAGTCCCTTTATTTAGACATTATTTAAAGTAATAATAAAAACGACATTTGTAGCCTACGGAGCCCTTTGTGGAGTTGTTGAGTGATTTATGTTTCCACACTTTCATCTGTTCCCCCTCAGTCGTTTATGTTGAGTTAAACTGCCCACCTCATATTTAACACAATTTATACAGTTTTTAAATTGTATTTCCTGGCACTTACAACAGGGAGATTGTTTCAACAGTGGTGCAGGATGGAGTTTCAGTTTACATCACATCTGTAGCTAGAAAGCTCAAGATGTCATAACTGGCAAGTGTTGATTTTGGCCAAAATTTAAAGGAATTAATCTTTTTTTTAAATTGGTTTATTTGGTTTATTATTGTTATTGTTCTGTGCCGGGAAGTACTGAAAAAATGATTTCATAGTAAATAATTCTTGGACATATTGTCCCCACTGGTTTTATATCATGTTTTAATACTTTGGCCATGAAACTAGGAATAAATTACGATCTATGTGTTATTGAAAGGAAGGTCTTAAATTTAACTTTTTGGAGCATCTAACTTCATGTGAACAATTCAAATGCTGTATTCCTTTCAAATCCTGTAGAGGGAGCCCTCGAACTGTCCGCCCACAGGGAGAGCTGCTTGCATCTTGCTCACAGGATTGTTTTCACATGGGTGTTAAGCTTCCTTGGAAATGAATTGAAGGCACTCATTATAGCTTTATGGCCTTAATTTGCAGATCATTAATTAGCTGATTACCTACATGTGTAATCTTTTCAACAGCACCATGACTGAAGAGTCTGATTTCCTCCATGATCATTGGATCAGTGTCACTTTTTATCACTCACATGTGAAAATGTCCATTACAATTGCACAGAGTGAGACCAGTTTGACCTACAATAGATGACATTGTAGCGAAACACACAAAAATATTCATTTTAATGAAGATAAACAGGTGAAACCAGCAAATCCACCCATTTTAAAAAGCAGAAACCAGTGACTGTCATTTTTCTTTGAGGATTTGCTTGAATATAATAACAAAAACAGATATTTCCTGATTAGATTTTAATCAATGCTAACAGGCAAATTTTTCATTATTTCATTTTTCTTAACCCAATAGTTCAAAACGGTCCATATTTTCAGTAGTTGACACACATTTTGGGAAACATTGGTTATCATATTAACACACCATTTATACGTTACATGCATTATTTATACACAGTACTTTCACATGATCAAAATGTTTGCTATGTGGAAACTGAACCCTCTTCTTACTCCCTGTTCTTAAATAGTCACACATATTTTCAGATGTCATTTCTCACAGGATTTGAACGACCTGACAGCAGAGGCTTGAAGTGGTTTAGTGACTCTGGAACTGTGTGTGTGTGTGTGTGTGTGTGTGTGTGTGTGTGTGTGTGTGTGTGTGTGTGTGTGTGAGTGAGTGAGTGAGTGATCCAGATCTGATGGATGACGGTCTCTCTGTGATGCAAACAGGGTGAAACTACACAGACTCCACCAGACCTCTCTGGGTGGTCCCACATACTGTACAGTGAGGGCGGAGAGAAGTGAGGCTGAACATGGCCCAAACTCCACCTGACTCACATCGTACCTGCACCTTCCAGACCGTTAACAAAACACATCCGCTCAGAGACACACACCCTTTACCCAGTTGGCCGTGGCGGTGCTGAGGCCCTGACGAGGAGTGAGGCCGACACATGCCAGCAGAGCCCTCCATGCCTCCCACTGGCAGCGCTAACAATGAGTTCCTCAAAGGCAGCACCGGCTGAGGGGGAGTGGAGGGCTTTTCTTCCCCCCCCCCCACAAAGCTCTTCTGCGTGATTTCTTCCTTGGAGTGCACACTCCTGAACTTTCAGCGGCTTTCAGCTCCCTAATGTCGGCGCTTCCGCAACTTCTGACTCAGAGAGCAGAGCTATTGTCACAACTACAGAGCTGGTATTGTCCTTCGAGCTTGGAGGCCTTGGCACTCACAATGCCGAGCAATTAACTCACTGAGAGCGACCACGTACATTTCTGTTCTTTATGTTTGTGTGTGGGGAGGAGGAGGGGGGGGGGGGTTACAGTGTTTGCTTTATTTCAAAATTCAACAGGCGCTTTCGCTCTTTCACAGGCTGCACTGTTTTTGAGTGGAACCAAACCTCTGAAAACTTGTCATGTACAGAGAATCTTGGGAACCGTGACGAGAAGTTTGCAGCGTTTGCATGACAGCAGGTTTTCACTGTGCGTGCACAAGACATCAATAGAGACGCTGAATAAGAGCAGATTATCCAAAACTGTGATGTATTTTTGGATGGGGTTATAAGGTTCGAAGGATGAGAAGAAGACACATGAATTGGAGCAGTTATTAATAACACAAAGCGCTCGTCAGTTTTCTCACAACTCATCTGTCTCGCAACTTTGTGGGTGGTTTCTAGCAGCTGCATCCAGGAGCTCTGTGTGTTTCTATAGGGGAGGATTTTTTTCTGTATGCTGCTGGATGCACAGCCCGGCTGAAACGTGTGCTTTACAGGCTGATTTGTCTTGATGATGAGAAAGCGCTACCCTGCAGGCTCCTCTCCTCCATAAAAGGATTAGTGAAGTCTGGCACTCTTACATAACCGCTGCAAGCTCCTGTGTTCAACAGTCCAGTTTACATGTTCAGCTCCAGCAGCTTCAACAAGGAAAAAAAAAATCTCCAACTGTTTTAACCTTTTAATGGCCATTTTACAGTAGAGGTGTTGAACACAAGAGGGACACTTATCCAAGCCTGTAGTGGTCTGGATAGATAGATTCATGTCCACTCTTATGTTCTTAGATCTTTACTAAGCGACAGACCACAAGCTGCAGTGACTAAGACCCAGCTCTTCACTGAACACCTTGGCACTTGATAAACTCCTATAAAATGAACACACACACACACACACACACAAACACAAAAAAAAAAAAAAAAAAAAGTCTAATTGTATGTTGCAATGTATGCCCCCCTCACTGCCTGTAGGCAGACCCTATCTAACTTGAACCTTGACTTTTTGGCACTTATCCAGGTTGTTTTCTCCTGACTAGATCCTTGCTTGTGTTGTATTTACTCTCAGATGTACGTCGCTTTGGACAAAAGCGTCTGCTAAATGAAATTGTAGAATTGTAGAACTAGAGACACTATGCAACAGCTCACACATTAGTATTGTGGCTCTAAAGATGGCAACGTGTCAGTCTTGACAAAAAAAAATTCAACTTAATTCTAGATGATGTATGACTCAGATGAGGTTTATGTGTAATTTTTAAATTAATGTCAACTCTCTTTTCATCTCACATGATGGAATTATTTTCTCATAAACATCACCGACGGGTCATGTGTTTCGAATCACTTGAAAACACTAACTGGTGAATCACATTTTGATTTATTGACAGAGCTCTTTTACTGTGGTTCTGCACAAAGCTCAATCGAGCTCATCAAAAGGCTGACGGCAACGCACAGAGCGAATTACTGACATGTAGGTCATAATCGCGTGTGCTTTGTGTAACAGTCGTTAAAGTTTCAACCTCTGTTGGCGTCGACACCTGTTGGTTCACTGTGTGCGACTTAATCTGGTTTAGTGGAAATCAGTGGTTTGATGGAAGAATCGCCACCATGTTTAACATTAGTGAAACCCCTGACATAAGGCAGGCCAGAACCTAGAAGCAGTTGTGTTGATCATGATCTCATTTGTTCTGACCGTTCGTACCAAATTGTCACAAATGACAGGCTTGTGACATGAAGGTCGGCAGTTTGAGTCCCAGGACAGACAAGAGATTACTGGTTGGGAAAACGGAACAAAGTCTGCTCTGAAACCTGTGATTTGAAAGTCTACTAGTTAAAGCATTGCTTGTCCATTTGAATACAGAACCAGATGACAAACAATAATCAAACACTGATGCCATGGCAAGGATGATGGGAACTTGACTTGAAGGTTACTGCTTGGTTGTGATTCAGAAATATAGCATCTCGCAGTGTCCTTGAATTCACCCCATGGAATAATTGTCAAAACATTTACTGCCCTGCATGCAAGATAGCAACAAAATGATGCAATGAAATGTAAAAAAAAAAAAAAAAAAAAGTTTCTGCAGGTTGGTCGTCGTTCCTACTAAAATACATAGAAACCAGGAAGTAAGCCAAGAACTTAGACTGAAAACCAAAATGATGTGCGTGCATTTAGAATATTTAACACAGATATGGGAAAGATGAGGTGCAGTAATTTAAAGAATGGGAAAATAATAGTTAATGGGCTGAAACAGACCGAACCACTTCTATAATCTTGTGTTTCTCTGAGCGCCTGAGTTTCCCCCTGAGAAAGCCATTTATTGAGACTTAAGTGTGACTAAATATATCACAAGATGAAAGTCATTGAGGACATCAGAGGCACAAAGCACGCTGGGTAATTTAATGTGACAGCGACCCCCTTTACACACACGCACACACACACACACACTTGGCTGATCTTGACCTTTTCCATCCTCCCTCGCTGTTCATACCCAGTACATGTAAGTTAATGTGCTGTATGTTGCACCTTCCACAGGTTTAGTCAGCACCATCTGCCAGGGTTAAACACAAGTGCACCAATTAGCATTCTCTGACATTTTTGAGACCGGTGCTTTGTAACTGTAGCAACGTGATGACAGGCCAAAGTTGGCATCACCATGGTGCAACCACTTTCTAATAAGGCATCATTTATTAAAAAGCTTCTAGGTTGTAGCTAATGGCTTCGTCTTTCCAGTTTCATAATTCCTCTAATACCTCCAGTAGTTTGACATTTTTGGCTTTTAGTGAAATGTCTTGACAACTTTTGGATGAATCCTATGATTTTTGGCCCTTGACTAGCACCACCATCAGGTCAGTCCAGCCTCACAAAGTTTGATGAAGGAGTCTTTCTGTAAGCTGTGATGGATGGTCTTCTCCTCGAAACTGGTTTGGTCAGCCTGAATGTTTGTTCACAAATGTCTGATGATCTGACTCATTATGAGCAACATGATGGCGACCAAAACAAACAACTTAAGACCAAGCGGCAACCTCCGCCGCTGAAAACTGAAGCCAATGTGGAAGTGCAAAAAAGCTGCAGTTCCTCGAATAACCACTAGAGCAGGCTGCAGAAGGGAGTCAATTACATTTGAGCCCCATGTTANGACACACCTCAGGTACCGTGTTTGTTTCTACATCAGGTCCTAAAATCATCCATTTCCACTAAATATGTCATTAATAGACCTCATCACATGTCCTCCTGTTGTCTGAACTGTCATCTGTTAAAGAGGCCACAAAAAAAGAGAAAAGACACTCTAATATCTGAGCTTTCCTTTGTCCTCTTTATGAGTGTATTAAGGTGATTTAATGAGCAATTACTCATAACTTATGCAAACAGATCGCAGATGGAGAAAACTGCCTTTAATTTAGACCTCTGTCCTCTCATATATCATCTCATATACCTAATAATAGTCCAGGTATAATGACACCAATAGACATATGTCATGTTTTGACCAAGCGGCAACCTCCGGTGCTGAAAAATGAAGCCAATGCGGAAGTGCAAAAAAGTTGCAGTTCCTCGAATAACCGCTAGAGCAGGCTGCAGAAGGGAGTCAATTACATTTGAGTCCCATGTTAAAATGTCAGATTTTACGACAGAAAAAAACATATTTACAGCCTGGTTCAAAACATGGCTCTAGTCTCATAAGCTGTTTTTCTACTCCATGACAACTCTGGGGGGGGCGAATTTTTTTTATAAGGCGTTTGTTTAAAATATACAGCATACATCATTATGCACAATTCATAGCTGTCAATCTAAGTGGCGCCACTTTGATTGACAACTAGCCACTGACGGTCTAAAGGGCGTCACCCCGGCTAATTCTATTCACTGAGTTTGGGAAAGAGATCGTCGTGGGGTTAGCCGGCTAGCAACGATATTTAGCATTTAACCTAGCTGGTTAGCCGTAGCTAGTTTGATTATTTCGAATAAAGCGGCTTTTTTCAGCCAATAGCGTTCATTCAGCTGGCCCACAGACTCACCTCAGCTCCGCCCTCGCTCCACCTCTTTGTCCATATTTGGAGTAACCGGAGGTAGGCTACCAAGATGGCTGCGCACTACAATTTGCGTCATTTTTGCTCTTCAGAAACCTATGGGTGACGTCACGGACACTACGTCCATATTTTATACAGTCTATGGTTTTGACACTGTCTCATTATTCTTGTCTCTTCCATCATTGCCTCTCTGCCTCCCTTTCACGCTCTCGTCTGTCTCCGACCACCTTGTTGGTAAAACAAGGGGCAGCATAGACCACTGGCCAATCAGGTTAGAAAGACTAGTGAAGCAAAAGAGGTCAGATGGACGAAGTGACCACAACGCTACTGAGTCTGTTCTTTCCAATAACGTCGCCTCCACATGACGGACCCTGAGGGAAAAGTCATGCGAGGACACCTTTCCTCATTTCTCGACTTCTGTTTGGATTCCAAAATACATCACACGAAAAAAAAACGCTCCTCTGAGTTTAAAACCTGCTGCGAAGAACGAAAGCTCTTGTGTTTTCTGTCACCCCGAACAGACGACTCATGTAAATGTGCGAGTGTGGCATTAGTCACGCCGGAGCCCTGCTCTGCTCGGGAGCTTTTGACTGTATTCGCTCCAGTCTGTCTGGTCTTATCTCGCCGCCCCACTCTGTCTTTAATCTTGTTGCCTCAGAACTGCATCAGACACAAAGACGTGTCTCTCGGGAGTGTCTGGGAAGAGGCAGAGCGAGTGACGAATGGCGGCGGGGAGTGGGAGGCTGGAGCATGACGGGATGTGGGGTTTTCAGCCCGAGGCGGTTCGGTGTTTTTAAGAAGTGTGTCTGAGTTCAGTGACTCCAAACACCACTCGTTTTGTCCGAGGGCCTATTGTTACACTATGGTAGGGCTGGTGGAGTCGGTCTTCTTAAAACATGAAATATAATAATGTTCAAATAGAGGACACAGAGGTTTTAAATCATTGCTTTTAACTTGATATATGCCCTCTTTTGTTTCTGCTTACAGCCTGAACTATCGAGACTTTTTTGGTACCAAGCAGAAGTTGACCTCCCTCCTACCACCTTCTGTCACACATAGACCCTCCTCTCAAATGGGAACAGATACTAACTGAATGATTTAACTTGTCTTATCTTAATTATAAAAAGAATCTGAACATCGACTCTTTTTTATTCCAAAGCATGAATACATACGTGACGATAAAACAATGCCTCTTTAAGGTCTATTTAGTAGCTGCTCTGGTGCTTTCAGTCTTATCACAAGATTTTCCCTAGCAGGTGAGATGAAAGATTTTTACAAGCCAATGGTGTTTTTACTGTTGTCCATTCTTACTTACGGAGTTTAGACAAGTTTTAGATAGAAGGAAAAGCACAAACACGCCGGCCTTATGTTGTTGAACCTAACATCATATGTGGGTGTGGTCAGGTGGGATCTCTTGTAGTTGTGACCACGCCCAGCTGTGATGCAGTGAGGTACTATAGTGCAGCGCTGCATCACTGGTGCACAGGTAGTGTAAAAAGAAGTTGTCACATCTCGGCAGAGCAGCCAGATTAGTTTGGGCGTAATTACTCTTTAAAGTGTGTTTGAGTTGATCAAAGGCTCCAGAACAGATACTAAGGAGCTAGAAGTTGAATGGCATTTGATCCTTAATATCTCTTTGCTGTCGAACCACTCAAGGTGCCACTGAGCAATGCTTTAATGAGCACTTGGGTGATTCTATACAAATGCCATCTGCCGAGGTAATGCAAATGTGTCATGCACGCAAGTCACGTTATTCCACAGATTGACAGTAATGAATAGAGAAATGTGTCAACAAAATAAGGCAAAGAAAAGACGACAAACTGATGTTTCTGTTTTATGACAAAGGAGACATATTTGTTCCATTTGGTAGCTTCGATTTAAATATGTTGACACATGAACTCTATGACCTTTAATACTAATGCATATTATAAGAAAGACACTGATACTGTTTGTTCCATTTTTTTATTGTTTCCTGTCGTTGAACATGAATACTGAATGAATGCGACTGATGACTAAATCCTACCTAAACAGCTGACACCAGGGTTTGCAGATATGGACACTGAGATATCCAGCTACTGTGCTGCAGACACAAAACTCACTACCAATGACTACAGAGACGTCGCTACTGTTTGTGGAAACTACGCAGACTGATGCTGAGAGATTACACAGGATACTTTGCCAATGTGTTAGCGTGTTAGTGTAACAGAGTGTTGTTGGGTTTAGAGGAGTTGTGGTCCCGCTGGGTTCCTGCTGGTCCTGACGAAGGGTCGCAGAACTTCATTCCCGGATGTAAATTCGTGTGCACACTACGTCGTCTGCCCCAAAAGTCTGGAGGAAACAGAAAGATCATTCTGCATTTTAGACACTTGAAATGTTGGAATAGCTTCACATTGTAAAGCTGTTTGTTGTTTTACTTCAACAAACACCTGTGACAGTAAACGTCCTAGAGCTCAGTATGCTTTCATGCACTGAGGATGCCAACACAGAAAACAGGCTCAGTGTTTGCTGAAACATGACATCATCCAGCAAGGTGCTGTGCTGGCCAATCAGATACATGGAAGACTACAAGGTGGATTTCTTTGTAAAGTGAATGTTGTTTTTTAACCTCATGATCGTTGTGACAAAAGATGAAATAATTAAGTTTCCGAAATTGAGTATTATAAACCACTGCACCGTTCAAATCTGAGGATCTGTTAATCAAACTGGACTTCCTGAATTGTATCTCAGGGCTCATCTGTACCAGAAACAACACACACTTTGTGACGTCTGAACTGGTGAGATTGGACTGGGTTGGACAATTTCTGTCACTTTCCAAAAACAATAATACAACCACGTCCACCTCATGCAGCGTCTGACCAGGTGTGTGAAGGCGTGACGAGGCAGGATGTGAACCCTCAGACTCTCTTTTTTAACTTTACATAACTACTACTGTCACACTTGTGTGACACTGAATACATTCAAGTACAGACTGTGCAAGCTTATTCTCAGTTTCACTAATTATCATTTGAAGACACACAAAAAGACATTTTGCAGAGAGCTCCTGGAAAACCTTTTTAGAGCCTTCAGTTTTGAGACACGGGTACTTATGTAAAGATCGTCGGGTTATGATAGTGTTACCACATTGTTTGCAGTATGAGTGAAATAAAATCGCTACGCCTAAAGCTAAATCTCCAAATGTCAAGAAAATCTGATTAGACAATGATGCATGTGTCACAGGCAAAATTATGCCCATCAATCTTAGGCCAGACTGCAAACTGTTGATGATGAAACCAAGAGAAACTGCTTAATAACTGATTTATGCGTCCTTTGAATGCACAAGCTTGACGTGACTGAGTCCAATCCTCTGATGTGCAATCACTTTTCCATTTCATTCCAGGCTGATGTGGCTGGAGAAAATCCACCCGACTTTGCCCTTAAAGTGTTTTCAGACTAAACCAATTAAACGGATCATGCAAATCGTATGGAAATGTGGCCCACTTACAGTGTGAACTGCCACAGACAATCAGACCATTGCTTTATGATCTCGAGTCCTCCTTTGAGTCTGGAGCTAAAATTCTGCAATTGTTTGGTTGTCTGTGTGTCTGGCGGCTTTTTTTTTTTTTTTTTTGGAAAGATATGATTCAGATTCAGACGGCGTTTGTTTTGGGTTTTTTCCAGTTGCTTGTCTCAAAAGAAAAAAGGTTGTCTGGGTGCAGAGATGACTCATGCCCAGTGATCCGGTTTTTATTCATCATTTATTGAAGCATGTGAAAAGATCTTTTGCCTTTGCTAATTTTTTGTACTCAGACATGCAAGTTTAAGAGCAGTTGTTTTTAGCTATAATGTTAAACTGCACTGATGTTATGTCATAACTGATTTCATGATATTTGGTTGATTGGTTAGTTTGAGCATTTAGCAAAGTAGTTAATGCAACCTCATATTTACACTTGCAGGTGTATAATAGTTCCACTTGCAGTCAAATATTACATGTGTCAGACTTCAGCTGGTTAAGTGGCTGAAGCGGTTCATGTTACAGCCTTAATGCCTTTTTCAGATTTTTTGGATAGTTGGCTAGTGCCAGCTGAAGTTAGTAGCCATCCCTCAATCCAGCTGTTTAACCTCCTGACTGGCTGTCTTAGTTGTGACTCGTGATTCTGAGGCTGGTGTTGATAATGGATCTTTGAAGGACACCAAGCAGTTTGCGACTGATGGGTTGTCTCATGGTCTCTGGTGTCAAAGTGTTGCAGCTTCCATCCAATCTGACCGCAAGTGACGCCAGTGTGATTCACTCCCTCAAAAAAAAGATGCCGCTGCACATAATCCATGTTGGACACTACAGTTTATCAATATCCAAACAGAATTTCTAGGAGACAGAGTTGAAATTTAAGGTACCTTTGAGTTTTGACTGAATGGAGGCGTCATTTCACTCTTTTTTTTTAACAGCCTTCATGATGAATCCAACACTATCAAGCTGCTGTGGCACTAAAACTAGGGCAGTTGTCTCAGGTGAATGATGTTGTGATGGCAACACATACAACCTGCACACACTGAGAACCGACTTCATACCATTTACCTATCTGTCACCTCTACTTCATGATGGAAGACTGTGGCTTCAGCTTTTTGCTGTTAAATCAAAAAGTCCAAACCAGGACTCTGTGAGCTGCACTGTGAACGTGTTGTATCTGCAGGTTCAATTCAATTCAATTCAATTTTATTTGTATAGCGCCAAATCACAACAACAGTTATCTCAAGGCACTTTACATACAGAGCAGGTCGAGAGACCCGACAACATATAGAGACCCAACAGTTCCCATCATGAGCAAGCATATGATGCAACAGTGGCGAGGAAAAACTTCCTTTTAACAGGCAGAAACCTCGGACAGAACCAGGCTCAGTGATGGGCAGCCATCTGCCACGACTGGTTGGGTTGAGACAGAGACAGAGAGAGAGAGAGAGGGACAGAGAGAGAGAGGTTGTATGATGGTGTGACAGCAGCGAGGACAGAGGTGAGAAGAGCAACAGAGGAGCACTGAGACCGAGAACTCGGCCGGATCAATCTCCATTAGTACACGAACGCTGCAGCTCCTCCAGGGCCAAAGTGTCACCAGAGCGTCAGGCGCTGTAACACATCCTGCTTTTATCGCCCAGATGTTGGAAAAGATTCCTGCCTTCAGTCTGAACAATGAGCAACGTCTAGTGGAATATTTAAGCACTGAAGATAAGATCGAAGCTTCTTCAAACTACTTGCTTCTGCTCGGTCGTATAAAACTGTGCAAACATCCTGCGATTACTTTTCCAGCATCTACACTTTCTATATTGTTGTTTCAAGCTTTTGCTTTTTGGACATTCATCTTACGAGCGCTCGAGGGACAACAAAGCGAGCGTGGGAGCGCTGAAAGAGGAAAAGCTGTTGATTCCCTGAGAACCGCTCGTCCGGTCCATCGGTCTTGGACGACTCCCCTACACATGCTTCGAGGGGCTTTGGACCTATTGACTCCTGCCCATATTAATCTGGCTAAATACAGAGGGTATTACTGCAATGTCAGCGTAGCAGCTCCTCTTGTTCTCCTTTCACATCTCTCCGCGGGGTGGATGAAAGCTCGGCTCCTTGGGAAAACGGCCTCTCTCATTTCCTTCACGGACGAATCTCCAGGGTGACTTCATACACTCCCTGCCTCGTTTCATTAACCATTTCTCAAACGGAGTAGACTAGCTGCTGAAAAAATCTCATCTTGATGCATCTGATGTCTGTTGGAGTCTCCATGAGAACAAGCCACGCAACAGACAAACCATACAGATTAGCCACCCATCAGATCCTCCTCTCTCTGTACTTAGAATAACGTTTTGGAAATGAGTTCCTCTCCTCTCTTTGTCGAACTGAGCAAAGACCTCAGCCTGAAATGAGACATCATTAATCTACTGAACTTCGGAGTTTTTCTCTTCCCTAAGCGGTAATCTATTAAGAGGCTTTCAGCTAAAAGATGAGTCATGCCCTCACCAGCGTGAGCTCATCGCCGTTCAGCTCTCGGGTCCAGTAGGTTTTGGGGCCATCGCCATCCACCAGGGTTTGCTGACAGCTGATCTTGTTCTCCGTCTCCCAGGTGGCGAGACTCTGCAGGGGTGGGGGACAACAAGTTGGGAAGGTCAGTATGATAGTGAAACACATTAGCAAAGTGTGTCTTCAAAAGGTCACTTCAATCGATGTGGTCTGAAATGTGCCAACTTGCACATTCATCTTTGTGGCCATAGTTTGAGGAAGACCTGCTGTTGTTGCAACAAAGTGAGGTCCAGACATGTTTCCTCTCTGACCCCAACCCCATCAAACACCTGCTGGATGAACTGGAATATCTAATACGAGCTGGAGCTTATCACCCAACATCCCGACTTCACTAACGATCTTAATGTTGAATGGAAATAGTAATGAGATCCTGCAGCCAGGACCAAAATTCTGGTGTTGTTAAAGCAGCATTAATGCTCATGGTTTTTGGAGTGAGATGCTCAACGATCACAGTTTTCCATGTCCACATACTTTTGGCCTTCTACTTCACAGCCGACTTAAAATAACATCTGTCCCGTGCTCATTCATCCGTGGCCAGACCTCGGCGAACAAAGCGACATGATATTATAAATCAGTGACCTGAGCCATTAGCAGAGAGTCAGACGGGGTCTCCGCCTGCTAATTCACTTCAATAATATTTCAAATGACTTCAACAGGATTAGTCAGAGTTTGACTTGGGGACTAATTTCTCCTGAAGTAATTGACTCAAATTGCCTCTCGGAGAGTTAAGAATTCATAAAAGATCAGGACCAAGGTGACCCTGTCGTGCTAATTTGTGTTAATGGAGAGGATTTATCTTTTTGGTCAGGTCCATTAGCTGGACTCGTATTTCATTACCTCAACTGTCTACGGCCGCAAACGCTGCTCTGTGAGAGGAACAGGTCGACGTTTTGGGAAATTATTAACTTTAACTGGCAGATTTTCTTCCACAGAGCCAGGTAGCTGTTTCCCCTTATTTCCAGTATTTTAGAAGCTTCATACTTAATAGACAGATAAATGAGAGTTTTATCAATCTTGTTTTTCCCAAAACACTTTAATCCATTTTCCAAATCTTTAATCCAAAGATTATCTTACTACTTCTTACTATCTTACTTGTCAGTGTCATGTTACTATCTGACTCTGATTATATTTTCCACATGGCTGAAATTAGTTTTTCCTCTCAATAAAGCCAGCTGCATTTTCCTATTCAACAAACCATCTCGAGCTCGCGATCCCGCTCCAAAGCCTGGAACTGATCAAAGCTTCGTCCGACTCGAGCATCTACATCCAACAAAATCAAAATATGGACATGCCTCTTGAATGGTAGCATAGTTGTCGTGTTGCTCATAGATAATTTGTTCAATTTGTGTAATTTTGCGTTTTATAAATAGCGCCACTGCTCGGTGTCACCAAACAGCAGCAGCCTCAGTTTCTCAGAGGCAAATGTTAATCACCATATCAAAGGTAAGGAAAGCCATCATGGATCCCTGCTGCCGTCCACTGACTCTGCCAAGCTGAACAACAGCGGGGCTTTTCTACAGCTCTCCCTCTGATTTTTTTTTTTTTCATCTAATAAAGCCCGAGCCCAGAGAGTCGATTAGCCACGGCTCCATTTGAACGTTAGAATTAGCCTCAGCCTCTGACTTGGATGGATTTTCTCTCATTCTCTCTATTGCACATTAACTCACAGACAAATTCTCACACAAGGCCTTTCTCTTCCAAATAACGCTCCAGAGCTTCCTCACACACATCGAAGACAAATCCTGCTTTTTCTCTTAGCTTTATACTTATTGCAACATCTGCTGCCTTTGGCTTCAGTCTCTCGCAGACTTTAGCGTCTCCGTCGCTTATCGGACACCAACAGCGCGTCGAGGAGCGGGAGAACGTCTCATTTCCTGCTTGGGTTTAAAGTTTTTGTGCTGGATTTTTACAACATTTCTTCCAGAGCCTGAAATAACACGCTCACTCCCTCCTGGACTCATCTCTTACCACAGTTTGATCACATTATCTTTCTCAGTTTTCCCTCTCTCGGCTCACGCCTCAACCCCTGGGATGGAAATATGAAGCATAGTCGCTCTTTATCGAATCAGCTCGTATTTTACCAAGCGACAAACATCACATGAGAAGTGCCTAAAGCTGCACTTTCTCTCATAACCACTTAACACTGGCAGCAATAAAAAAAATCTTATAGTGCAGAACTCCATTCAAAAAGTCTTGAGTTTCCATAAGAAGTGATAGTCCTCATTGGTCAAACCACTTCCTGTCATGCTGTAATGTTTTCTCCTTCAAAGAGAGTTTTTCTTGTGTATGTTTACTTGAAGCAGATGTTTCAGCCTATCACAATTTTGTCTGTCCTCTTTGTCCACTCAGTTAAAATTGAAGCTTAAAATCCCAAAGTATCATGTAATTATAGATATTTTTTTAAATTAATTCTGATGACATGACATATGTTTGGATTTTTTGCAGATAAATGAAGTGAATTTGAAAGAGTATGGCCTCAGGTGTGTTGAGTTACTTTACATCCCATGTGTTTCCTGCCTGTTTGATTGTCGGCCACGCCCTGATTGATTTCACCTGTTGTCCTCCCAGTGGATTTAGTGTGTGTGTTCACTTCAGTCTCAGTCAGTTTATCTCCTCAGTTTCCTAGTGTTTGGTCCTTGTGTTTATTTCTAGTGTTTAATTTGATTCTTGCTTGCTCTCATTTGAATTTGTTTGCCTGTTCCTCTCATCCTAGGATTTGACCTTTGCCTGCTTGACCATCCTATAAGACTACATTTAGCTTTGTTTGTGTCGTCTGGATTTGAGCACAATCCCTTGTATTCTTACCTTGATTGCACAAACTGTCAGACAGACTTTAAGACAGACTTTAAGACTACTTTATTAATCCCTTTGGGAGGTTCCCTCCGGGAAATTGGCATCTCCATCGCATTCTCATATATTGCACTGTTTAAATATAGAATACAAAGTATAAAATAGAATAGAAAATAAAAATATATAAAATCTGAAAAATCAGGATTCATAATGTTGACATGGCTGGCAAACACAGGTGCCACCAAGTCAACCAGACTTTTAACAAAGTCCCATCAGAAAACAATGGGTGGGTCACAGTTGTTTCTGCACAGACTATTGTACCTGTTCAATTAATCATGAGCCGTGATTACAAATCAATGTGAGGAGCAGGCAGAATAACTAATGAGACACAGATTCTACAAATGGGGCTGCGAATCCCAAACCCAATATTTTCCCCTCAGTGTTTATTAAAATCAGTCCAGAGGAATCAGTCTTCCCTCTCTCTTCTCTTTCAGCACATTTTCCATTTGCCCATCGTTCGCCTCAGGCCTGTTCCTGCCTCTCCATGCTAAATGACACACTGTCAAAAAGCAAAGGAATCACGTTTGAGTTTCAGCCACACGAGGCTCGATCTGTCCTGGAAATACACTCCTACTTTCATCCATTCGTCCAAAACCTGTGTGAGGCTGCAAAGCTTCACAGGTGAGAATCAGCTTCATGACTTTATAGGATCACCTGTCCATTATTTGGAAATACATAAAGTCTGTTTTTTAAGTCACTTATTTTTATTATTCTCACAATCAGGATTTGATTCTGATCCCTGTTCACACAACATCTCTGTTCCTTTTGCTTTTTTTTATGTGTTCTGATGAAAATGTTGCTGCACCACAGACGCTGTTTTAATTCTCAACTCATTATTCAGCAAAAACTCAAGCTCAGCTGCTCGAGGCGGCTTCATCCACCCGAACACCTGCATCCATCAGAGCAGGTGCATAATCTCCTCATTATGACTTCCACTCTGAGTGAAGCCCATCTGGTGTCTGTTTCTCTGTTGTCTCTCACACTGGAAGCTCCTTATCAGTTTCTCCTCCTTGAAGTGAGAAGCGGCCTTCTGATCACGCCGCGCTCACGCAGATTAACTGGGGCTTTTTAACCTTGTGGCGGCGTTAATCAGCCCTCTGCTCTTCGCCAGGCACAGATCAGCGTGTAATCCGTTTAACCACAGGGGCAGGCGGCCTCAGCCAAAACCCACTTAGGACTCTCCTGCCAGCCACCACCTGAGAGTGGGCCAACACCCGACGCTGCCCCCCCGCCCCCCCCCCCAGCTCG
>JBBMOC010000027.1:5136834-5297083 GCA_037975185.1 Centropyge bicolor
GCTGCCCCCCCGCCCCCCCCCCCAGCTCGCCCCTCCAGCACATGTGCCAGTGTCAGTGGGCGCTGCCTCCTGCAGGTTTGGCTCCACTCTTGCGTGTGATTGCCACACAAGAGCAACAATGTGCTTGTTGCTGAGAGCTTGGTTGTAAAATGATTAAATATATAGTAGAGTCAAATATTGTTAGGGCAGATTTTTGGACATTAAACAATGCTGTGGCTGTAAAATTTGGGTTCTAGGTTTTAATATGAGAGTGTTTACATCCAGATTTGATGAACAGTGTAAGAAATGTAACATCTTCAACAATGATCCTCATTTTAAGAGACAGAACATAATTCAACAAGTTAACATAAACTTAAAACTGCACTAGTTTTTAAACCCATCTTTTAAATTGATATGGTGAACAATAGCTCATTTCCAGCTGTTACAGGCCAAGAATATCTGGTGAATGTAAACTCTGGATTTGGTCTCTACGAACTTTAACATAGTGAAACATTTAGCAGCTCAAGAGCCAGAAATGCTTCTCGGGAGCTGGTTGCAGATTGTGGATATTGAACTTATATCATTCACACGCCCTGAAACATCATTTGAAATTAATGATCTTGTTGCTCTGTGTCTTCCAGATGTGTAAAAAGGAAACTGTTTGCAAACACATTGACCAAATTTTATATGGACATAATGTCAATATTGTGTCGATTAATGCTGCTTTATAGTCATCATATTTCATATTTGTTTGCATGTACTCAATGTCTCGTTGAAGTCTTGGTTGCACTTGAGGCTTTTGATTAATTTGTTTAAAATCACTTTAATCTACTTATTTTAAAAGTGTAAATCCATTGTGCTGCATCACAAAAACAACAAGGAATAACATATCACTTCATATCAACATCTCAGCACTTCTCACTGCACTGCTCCACAAACAAAACCATTTTTTGCAGACAAATTCTTCGATGCTCAGACCCAAACAAGTGGATGTGGCAAATGTGTGATGACAACTCGACATGTCGGCCTCGGTAGCAGAGAGGCGTCGTGTGGCCAGGAGCCACACTGAGAGCCGTCTAGCCCTGCCCAGTACCCAGCATGCCCCAGGGCACAGACATAAGGAGCCACGCTGTCTCCTGGGATCTGAAATAGGTCATGTCTGCTCTCCCTGCCTGCAACATGTAGTTCTCAGCATAAAATAAAAAGGTAAAAACAAAAGTCTAGACGTCAGGTTTGAACTGCTTTGTGTGTTAAGAATTTTACAAGAATTAAGATAATATATGTGGTTTTGCATGTTAAGATGCACTGATATGAATTCTGTGCTGCACATACCCAGAAGAGCTTTGTGGTTTCCAGAGCACATCTCCAGTTTCTCAGGCTTTTGGCTGAGTTTTGTCGAGTTAATGTTGTGCATGAACTCAATTACATATTTTTCCCTTTCCACGTGCAATATTTCTTCTCCACAAGCATGAATATCACTGCTTTCTGTTGCCCAGGAATTTTTGGGGCAGATGTGAATTCCTACAATCTGAAACTATGCCGCCATTTTGTAAAAGAAGCCTTATTTTTTTTGTTTTGTGTGATCAGAGCAGCAGCCCTGCAACTGGGACAGATGCTCAAGGACACTTCAGCAGGCGAAGGTCAAGTTTCTGTCACAGTCACTCACTAATTGATGTTTTACTGCCTTTAAACTCTTCAATTACATAATGTCAATGCATATAAAATTTACAGTATATAGCCAGGACGTTTGCAGACTGGGCCTTCTCCTTTCTAAAAATGCTTCAGTGTTCAAGCTTTAAAGGGAGTGTGAGGAAAAGATTTACTGCAAAATTCATTGTGCAGCACATAAAATATGAGGTTCCCATCAAGAGAGCGTGTAAATGTCTATGTTCTTTTTTTTTTTTTTTTTTTTACATAAATTGTCCTTAAAACATAAATAAGATTTGTCAATAAAAGAGATCTTTAATGCTGATGTGAACCTTTGAGGACACGCTCATGGCTTTTGTTCAAGATTTTTTTTGTTTTTTTAAAAAATATGATTCATCTCATCTGCAAACTTGACACATTACAGTAGACTGTGACTGTCAACAGCTCGTCATCCTGCTACGCTGCGACAGCCGCCGCAGCCTGTTCCTCATGAAGAGCGTGTACATACAGATGGATGAGCATATTGCAGCAGTGCACTCACTTATTCTGTGCACCTATGGATGGTAGCGTGGCATGCTAATTCGAGAGACTGTCTTGCTTCAGAGCTGTCCTCATGTGTCCTTTAGCAAGACGCTTAATCTCTACTACAAAATAAGTGCTAAGGAAAACAGCTGTCACGTTCACCATTTCTCAACTGTTTTCTGTTATGTGCAATATTTTCTGTATATTTATTTTCTGTATATTATGCTAGATATCTATATTCAGTTTTACAGTCAATACAACTACTTAGTGCAATAATTCAACTTGCTGCTACTTGCTCTGTGCGATAACCTGTATATAACTCTTGTTCATTTACATATGTCTATACATAGCTCATAGCACCGTATTTATATATAGTATATATTTATAGTTCTTTTTCATATTTTTATATTTCCACCGACTGACACTATTGTTGCTGACTCTTTGTTGGAAGCCATTGCATCGAAATTTCATTACCCAACTTGCACTGCTGTGTATATTGTGTAATGACAATAAAGAAAGTCTAAGTCTAAATTTCACCTGCATTGACATGATTACAAAAAAGCTGACTTACGTTTACTTAAGTAATTCCATGTTACAGCCTCCTCAAACACTACACTTCACTCCAAGCGTCCACACAACAAACACAACACATTTTCGACAGCTGTTAGAAAATATTTTCTTTCTTGTGGAGAATTTTTAATGAAACCTGATCACACTGAAAGTCCCAAAAAAAAACAACTTGACTGTGAGATTGAAGTCGGTTAGTGCTGATAACAAAACTACAGTAAAATGCAGTTTTATATGCACTTAGAGTAAGTACAGTGCAATAACCCTTTATAATGCTCACCTACTGTCTTAGACTTTTTCTGTTTAAACTTACTGTAATCTTCATCTAATGAGAAACCTTGTAACTTGTTTATATTGTCCCCTCATCCGTCCATCTGAGACGATAAGACAGGATCACATTAATGTTGTTTACTGTGTCCTCACTGATACCAAACAAGCCTCGTGTCCTCAGGTTACTAAGCAGTGAGAGATAAACAGATGTCAGCCCCATCAATGACAGATTCTTGTTTCCTGAGGTGAATCAGCGTCAGCGTGTTTGTGCCGTCTTGTCTCGTCTCTAAACTCTGTAATGTTGGAACGCTGACTCTCTTCATTGTGTGGGAACAATTCAATTGACTGAATTGAGTTCTTGTTCCAAAAACAAAATCAGCTCATTCATCACATAGAAATACTTTTTGGATGAAATATGAAAAACTTCCTCTGACATGTAACATCACAAGCTACTGTCACGGCAGGTTGTGAAATAAAATCTATAGGATTTGTATATGAATCCTGTTCATGAGCTAATTTAACCAAAATCATGACCAATGCGAATCCTATTCTTTCATTGTTGTGAGTACAATTTGAAAGAATTAATCAAATGGGTTTTTATGGTTTGACTCAAGTTAAAATCCCAGATGGAGCTCAGCTTTAGGACACATTATCAGACTCGACAATCAAGCTGCCTCATCCACTTCATTTGATTGTAGAACCCACAGATGATGTAAACACCTCAGTGTTGAGATCAGATCTGATGTTTACTCTTATTACAAGATGCTTGAATACCTTTTCGAATTTTAAAAGTCCTACTTTTTTTTAGCAGAATTTGTCGAGAGTTCCCAGATTTCAGACGACCTTGATGTTCCTGAAAAATAAAAAATTAAAAGGCATGCACGTCTCTGTCGACTTTCCAAACCTGTGTAGGAGCTCTGACAGTGTATGAGGATGTGAGAACTCCCCTCAGGGACTGAGGAGGTTCAGAGAGAAACTCTCATCCATCCCAACTCAAGCTGCCCTTAATCCAGCTGCACAGACGTGAGGGTGATACCAATGGATGAAACTGCGAGGAGGTATTAATTTTTCATTCAACCCTCAGCAACCATAGAATGCAGATCGCCTTCAAGGCCTTGAATCGCAAACACACAGAGAAAACCCTGAACGATGTGAAAAAGATTAGAGGATACATTCAATTAACCATCTGTAGATTTTAGGATTAAAGTCATGTTTTCGTATCAGTCGTTTACCTTGCACTTTCGTCCGTCCACCGTCTCCTCATCGAACTCTTCGCCGATGTGGAAGTTGATCTCGGTGGTGCGGACGCTGGTGGACGTCTTGATGTAGAACTGCTCCCCGTCCTGACGGATCTCCACGTGGGGGTTGGAGGCCGCTGCCACGGCCACCTTCCTCAGCATGGTGTTCACCCCTGACCAGGAACAAGCCAGGTCAGAGGAGGGAGAGGGAGGAACACAGGTCAACATCTTAACAAGACTCATCTAATTTTTAAAGGGGGATTTTTTTTTCACATAATAAAACCCTGGTTCCAAAAATATTGTGATGCTGTGTAAAAAACAAAAACAGAATGCAGTTGGATAAAATGCAAAGGTAAGATATTCAATGTTCAACCTGATAAATTTTGTACTTTTTTGTAAATATACTCTCATTCTGTATTTGCAACATGTTCCAAAAAAGTTGGGTTAACAGGATCCTGTTTACCACTTTGTTACGTCACCTTTTCTTTTAACAACACTCAGTAAGTGTTTGATAACTGAGGGAAATAATTGTTGAAGTTTTGAGAAGCATGTTAGTTATGTCAGGGGTACGAACACACATCCATACCATGAGAGATGCTGGCTTTTCAACTTTTAACTGCTCAATCTGGAGGGTCCTTTTCCCTCTTCAGCTCAGACCACACAACATCCATGACTTCCAAGAACGATCTGAAATGTGGACTCTTCAGACCACAGCTCCATTTTCTACTTTGCCTCAGTCCATCTCAGAGGAGTTTGGGCTGAAGAGACGTCTGCACTGTTTCTGGATGTTGTTGATTTACGGTTTTCACTTTGCATAGCAGAGTCTTAACTTGCATTTGTGGATGCAGGAATGAACTGTGTTTTACCGACATCGGCTTTGCAAAGTGTTCCAGAGCTATTCAGTAATATCCTTTATACGATCATGTTGGTTTGTAGTGCAGCGCTGCCTGAGGGATCGAAGGTCACCGGCATTCATTTCGATTCTCTGAACCTTTAATGGTTTTAGGATTGTAGAAGGTGAAATCCCTAAATTCCTTGTAATTGTGCATTGAGAAACGTTGTTCTTATACTGTTGGACTATTTGCCCACATAGCTGTTCAGAAAGCGGTGAACCTCGCCCCATCGTCGCTGGTGAACGACTGAGCTTTTCCCATGATTCAGTAATTACAACATGCTGACTTTTCTGGCTCTTTGCTCATTTTTAAATCTAGTTTTGAATTGAAAAACGAGCCAAACAGACACTTTTGTTATTAAACTTAATTGCAGTAATGCACATGATTTCCCTCTTCATGTATGATTTGTGTCCATCAGAGGCCACCGTCACACACAGGTCAACAAGAGTCATAGATTTCTGATGAATAGACTTCTATAAAATCAGCTTTAATCACGAGGAAGGAAAAGAAAGGAAGGAGATAGTCTGAAGGTTGACCTCTGCTTGCTCCTGAAAAGCTGAGACATGCAGGAGAAAAGGTGTGAAAGTGGCTCCATCTCAGTCATGTGATCATGGTTCTTTTGTTGGTTTGCTTTTTTGGTTTGGTTTGTTGTTGGTTGCAACAATATCAAATTGAGAAACAGACACAATTCAGCACATAAAGGTTTGCCCCGTTCTACAATTTGCACTTAAAAATCTTCCTGTTTGTTGTCTTTTTTTCTGCCTCACCCTCGACCCCACCCAGATTTCGACCTCTCCGGGCCTTCGTGCCAGCTTCTATCAGACTCCAGACCTTAAAGATAGAAGCACGTCCCGGCTGCACGTCTCCTTGTATTTATGTGTCTGCTGAACTTGAGCACCTCCGAGCTCCAATTCTAACCGAGAACAACAAAAATGTAGATGTTTCCGACGATAAATTCTCTGACAACAATCTCAAAAATTTCTCAAAGCGGGGGGAAATTTTGGCACCAAGGTCTGTTTGAGGGATTATTTGGCCTCGACCAGAGGAAAAAGTGAACTCTTGAGGATGTCATGGTCGGTCAGCGCTGGCTCTTCTTTTGTCTCGTGGCTGTCAGACTGATCCTGCGTGTGGCGCTGTCTGGGCTTGTGGCAACACTTTGGCACGCCTGGATTGACGCCGCAAGACCATCTGGCTCCATGTCCTGCCAGAGTCCTGAGTGTTTTATTTTATTTGCCTCTTTTGAATATATCTGAACATACAGAAAGAAAAAATCTTCACAAACAAGACCAAGTATTTAATTTTGCAAACTTTCCATGGATTTTTAAAAAATTCAGCCCTAATTCATTTAGATTTTTCTCCTCACCCCAAAACTGTCTGTGGCGTTTCTTGGTCAACACCCAGGCATAAAACCATATTAATTTGACAGCTTACACTCGACCCCACCCATGATCTGAGGGATCACGCCATGTGTTTTTATTGCATTAAATATGTATGAGCATCAGTGAGCCCAGCAGTCTGTTGCCTTTGCTGAAAAACTGGCATGTTCTCAAAATTTAATTCGCTTACATTTTAAACATCAGATTCAATATCAATGCCCAAAGCAAACTTAAATTTCTGGACCACCATCATTACAGGCACAGACTGTATGTTCTTACAGAAACCTGGGACAAGGTGGAGAGAGGTCACTTAGTCCGTAAAGATCATTTCCTACTAATCAAGTATTTTAGGTTTCTACTGATCCCAATTCTCAAATTTGAACATCAAGAGTTTGTTGGTCGATTGAAGTCTTAACAAATTTACATTGTGGCTCAGCAGTAAAATTGTCCATTCTTTGATCCAATGCAGACTCACATGCTTGCTCTCAATTAGCAAACTGTGAGTCTGATCAACTCGTACAGCTGTGTTCGCTCAGCATCTGCGCCCTGGATGAAACAATCTGCTCCTACTGAAGGCGAACCTCAGACTCAACAGATCATTATGAAGATGTTGATGGAGAGTGGCGGCCCTGCGGCACTGGAATCCACTGTAGAGGTCCGTCGCAGCTCTCCGCTGACCGAACCGAACGAGTGATCCGCTCCGGCAGATGTGTTTAATGTGTTCAGGAATGGATGAAGTGCTAAACTTGGAGAGTGACCGATTTCTCCCTGGACTTCCAATCCAGTTAGGAAGACCGTGGCCTTATGGACCTCGCATCAAAGAAAACATGGGAGGGGCTGTTGAAGAGCATTCTTTTCAAAATGAACCAAACTGAACAATTTTACAGCTTTCACTTGATTCATTTTATTGACTTTCAAAGTAAATAGGTTTTACGGAGAACTGCAGATTAAAAGATAAGACTGCAACTAATCTATATTTTTCATGTTGTCATCAAATCCAGTAAAAACACTACGTCAATGTTGCGACTCTTGATATTCCTCTACTTCTTTACTCAGTCTGTACCACTGTGTGCTCGGCTCATTAATTCCTACTGAATACATACATCTTTAACAACATCACAAATATGTACCTTTATTGATAAAAAAAAAAACTTTCCGAAAAGGGCGATGTTGTTTTTTTAGAAAGCAGGACTAAATAGTGCAATTGCTGGGGACTATTTTCAGCTGCGGACTTATAAATATTTGGTTTTTATAGCAAAAAGCATGAAAGCAAATTTTATTATAGAATCAATTCAAAATACATCATATATTTGGGGTTGATTCAAAAATAAATCACAGTGTCCAGATGCATCATAAAGCTGTAATCTCTATCTGTCTTTGCTACAGTGCATCAGACGACAAAAGCAACATTTGTTAGTTGGATGAGTTCAGTATTGGCTTTGCTTTTCAAGAAAACTGTAGACTATCACCAGCCTTATCCCTTAAGCTATGAAGTGCTACAGTGCATTATTGCAGGTAGGAGTACTGAAAGAGAGATTGCAACCCTCAAGCAGTGACAGACACTCTTTCACGTTCAAGTGCTGCAGTGATGCACAAAAAACTCAACTGTCAAATGTTTCAGCTCTGCAAGGCTCTACAAAACAGTTTCAACTTCCCAGTTTGCGAAATGAAAAAAGTTCTAATTGTGATTCAGTTTGGTGTCAGCACTCGAAGCAGCGCCCTGTGCTCTCAGTGGGACTTCTCCCTAAAGATTTCGACATTATTCTAAAGACACACAGCCTTTCTGCTGTGTCCTGTCTGTTTGAGCAGCTCCGGCGTGACGGAAACGCCGCAACACAATTGACTGACCCAGTTAAAGTGGTCCACATCTAAACCATCACAATCATCAGTTAAGACTAAGACGGGTGAAAAAGAATGAAAAAAGATAGGACACAAGAGAATAGCACCGGGCTCCAGAGACCTCCCCTGGCATCGCTAATGCATGCCCTACTTAAATGCTTAACATGAATAATGTTGTGCCCCCCCCCCTCCCCTCTTCATGTAACAATACCACGTCTGTTCAGGCTGGAATTCAGCATCCAGCGTTTCATATCTCCTGTAAAGCCGAGGATTTCCCTCCAGCAGCATCTCCCCGTGGATCTCTGCCTCCTTTTCCCAGGGAGCTTCTCCGAACAATAAGATGTTGTTGGAAGTCAGGCATGCCATTCTCAAAGAACAAGAAAAGCCTTTTTCTAGATGGACATGATGGATAGTCAACCTCATGCAGGGATGAAGTGCTGGCTATGGAGGGAGGTGGTGGTGGTGGTGGTGGAGGGGGGAGAGAGACAGGGGAGGACTTACCCAGGGCTTTGAGAAGTTCATCAAAATTCTCACTCTTCTTCATCTTCCAGGTGCCGGCAAAGTTAGGCATGTCTGCTGAGGCTGAGTGCAAAAGGCTGCTGAAAGAACCTGTTCCACGCTCTGATGCCTCCTTCCTCTCTCTCCTCTCTGACTCTTTCTCACCCTCCTCCTCCTTCCCTCAGCTCCTGTCTCCTCTGCTCTGGGCTCAGCCTCGCGTCCGCACTGTTAAGTGTTTCTCTGGGTTTTCTTTTATATAGATTGATTCTCTCCACACACACTCCTGCCTCGTCTGCGTGTCTCTGTGCACTGGCTGCAATCTTGTCTTTAGCTCCTTTATAGCTACTGTCCTTAATGGGAGTCAGAGGAGGTCCCTCCCCCTGAAAGCTCTGTCCCATTAATACAGTAGAGCAACGACCGGCGCGTCTCCTTTCTCTGGGCAGGAAAACAACTCAATGTAGAGCATATTTATAGTGCTTCACTTTGCCAATAACTTGATTATGAATAGTCCTTCTTTTAAAAGGTGGAGGTTAGTTTTCATTGTTGTTGACATTTTTTTGCAGGTAGATTTTTTTTTAAATCAAACCATTATGTTGTGTCCAAAATTAGAAGTTCAGGGAATAAAGTTTGTTAAACTCTGCTAACTTTTATTCCAAAAATCAGATATATGTGTCCTCCTTCAACCTAATCTCTCTGACTGAGATATTCCAGAATCAGTTTTATTGCCAAGAATGTTTTAATGAGGAATTTGACTTTGGTGCAAAGCAATAAGCATGTGTAGAGAAATATGAAGTAAGAATAAGTCAAGAGCATAAATGGAAAATTGACAATAAAGTATGAAAAACTACTTTAAAGTATGTACAATATGTTATTCCAATGAAATATTCAATGTCCAACTATACTTTTTTTCTATTTAGTCTCTCTTCTGTTTAACTCTGCACTGGTGACTAAACAAAGGAGAGACATTAAAACTCTACTTGATCTAATCTTGGACCACAAACAACTCAAAAAGCTGCTCTATTGCACCAATATTGAATCATCTATGTTTCATTGTTCATTCCAAGAGAACTGTGGTTTTGTTCCATGCGCATTGTATTGTATTAATTATGTATTATTATGGAAAGTGTGATCATTCAGGGG
This sequence comes from Centropyge bicolor, assembly GCA_037975185.1. Classification (NCBI taxonomy): domain Eukaryota; kingdom Metazoa; phylum Chordata; class Actinopteri; family Pomacanthidae; genus Centropyge; species Centropyge bicolor. Next base: position 5,146,804 of record JBBMOC010000027.1, read on the forward strand.
ATTTTGCTCTTTCTGAGCTCGCGGTGAACTCCCACACCCAGAGTGTTTCTGTTATTTCTGTTATTTATTTCTCTGGATTTTCTGATGTGTTTTTATAGTTGTTGGCTAAACAGCTGCAAGACATTACAGTAAAACCTCTGCACCACAAACATGAATCAAAGCGATGAATCATCTCAATGTTTTGATGTTGGTTCCTCCGAGGATTTAACAGGGAATTATGTATTTATTATATATGCATTGTATTGTATTAAATATGCATTAGTATGTATCTTTATGTAAAGTAACATCAGTTTGATCAATTTAATTCTTCCCTCTGCTGAACCTTTAGAATAGCTTTGCATATGTTGTTAGGAGCAGTGCTAATTAGCAGCGCAGTGCAGTAAAAAACTACAGTTAATGTGCCCTTGAGCAAGTGTTTCACCCTCAGACCACCTCAGATGAGCTGCAGGACCAAAAACTGAGGAATATAAATATCAATGTCTGTAAACTGTGACCAAGTGAAGCTGAGCTCTGCTGTGATCTAACAAAGTGTGTCTCTACACACAAGTTACGCCAATATGTTATCTAATATATCATAAATATAAATTACATCATATTATTAACAATACACTAACTGACTAGATGACTAATGATAATAACTTAAGTTGGGACATTATTGGTCAATAATATTATGTTACATTATCACTGTAATCACAGGCTGCTAAAAGCATTTTAGCACAAAAGAATTTATATTATGTTTTAAAGTATACTTCATACTACTGTGGCTTTACTATAATAAAAATGAGGGGAAATTATTCTTTAAGGTGGTTCTTGGATCAAAAAATAGTTTCAAAGGAGGGATTTAAAATGATTCAATCCTCTTAGAAACACCTCAGCTTAAAAGTTTCTACCTTTCTTTGATTAGTCATTTTTATTACCATCGACACAATCTGCCCAGACCAGATCCCATAATGAGGCTGAACTGATCATTTAAAAGCCAAAAGGAGGAAATTGATAGTTACATAAGGAGCTGACACTTGAGGACAAAGATTATTAGAATTATGAAACATCTCCAAAAGTTAGTTTTTGCTACCAGTAAATATTTGTCTCTTCATACGTATAAATAAATCCAACTTTACTTGATGTTTTCAATGAGAAAGAAGCATTTAAAGTTGTATTTTTGCCTGGAGTCAAAAATAGACGCCGCTCTTCACCTCAGTATGATCTACAAACAGGATGATTACGAAATGCTGGAATGTTTTCTGTTGTTCTGCTCTCAAAGCACTTCATTTTGTCATATCAGAGATAATGACAGCAGAAGTCCTGCTCTCCTCAGCATGCTGCAGCTGATGCCATTACATCAGGTTCATTACCCACCATTATTATTGCCCTGAAAATACGAACGAATCACTAGGCTGAAAATAGCAGCATGATGATTGTTGCTGCCTGCAGGACCAACAAAAGCACAAACACAAGTGCCTGAAGAGGGAATGAAAGATTGCAGCACATCTAACAGTACATGTACAATTTTAACTTGATATGTTCATGCTCACATAGTTGATAACTAGTATAATAGCTTTTGGAGATTTTTTACTTCCTACCATGTTTGAAAAAGTATAATAACATAATTAAAAATGTTGGAACACGCATATAAAATAGAAAAATAAGTCAGTCCATCATTGGTTTTCATGCAGCTCTACAGGTGGTTCATGTGCACCAATGGTGGAATGTAACCAAGTACATATACTCAAGTACATTGCTTAAGTACCACTTTGAGGTACTTTCCCTTTACTTCATGCACTACTTGCGCTCCACCACATCTAAGAGAAAAATACTATTCACTACATTTATCTGACAGTTTTAGTTACTAGTTACTTTAGAAATTAAGAGTAAGTAAGTTTATACAAGTACAGTTGAAACCATCAATTGATTAGTCAATTGACAGAAAATTAATTTGCAACTATGCAACTATATACATCTAATGAACAAACCAAGCAGTTGATTAATTTTGAAAATAATTAGCAGAAATCCATCCAAATAATCATTAGTTGCAGTCATATACAAATTGTTCAAAATGGGCTTCACCTCAACCAACTACAACACTACAATCCTGCTTTTTAATGCAAGAGTAAACGAGTATGAGCTATTTTAAAGGCTTTTAGACTTTTTTTAGAGTAGAAATGATCATATTCAAAGGGATTGTGTATCAGCCCAAAATATCTGCTGTGGCTAATATCAGAATCATTTTGGGGCTTTTAAACTCTCACAAGTCGAGCTCTCTCTCTCTCTCTCTCTCTCTCTCTCTCTCTCACACACACACACACACACACACACACACACACACACACACACACACACACACACACACACACTGCTCTAAATAGTACACCTCTCATCTTCTTCAGTCAGGCTGTTCACACTCAACTGTCCATCTCAGCTCACTGTGTTTTGGATCCTTGGAGCTCAGTTTGCTTCTACTGTCAGAATATGAGAATATTTTTCTGCTCAGGTTAAGGGTTGCTTTTTCTCTCTGCAGCAGAGGTTTTACTTTAGGCCATTATTTTTCAAGACAGGCAGAGAACTCCTGAACATCCTGAAGTCTCATCTAAAATCAAATATTCAGCATTTTTGGGCACCTGAGATGCCAAAATCAGTGTTAAAAAACCTCCTAAAACCTCCTCTTTACACACAAGCTGTAAGTGTGTGTAAAAAAATCCATAGTAAGATTAAATCAATGGTAAAAAATGTAAATTGTGCAATCACTTAAACACTTCATAGAACAATTGATAATATTGTCATCACAGCCATCTAACTGTATGACTCCATAATTATTAAGAGTTTTATTAATTAAAAAAATAAATCTATTCAAATAATAGATTTGCAGCTTTTTAAATTGAATGAATCATCTCAATTATCTTTTCCACCTCGCTGTAGAAACGCTTTTCCACCACAGTTCCGCTGGTGGCGCTGATGCGCTTCATACGATATCCGCCAACTGTTCGTCAACGAAGAAGACGGAAAGCGGAAGTTACGCCGATGTTGTCATGGCGTCTCACATGTAAAACACCGAGCTTCAGTAATTGAATTAAACATCTTATTGGGGTTTTTGAAGGTACGTGGACCCATATTACATCATATAATACATTAACAATCTGTTGTCAGTCACATGAACTGGACAGTTTCCCGATAATCTAGTAATTTAAAACCGCAAACTGCACTTTGTTGCCAACTGGCTGCAGCGCTAACCTGCTAATAAAAGCTAGCTTCCGTTAGCAATAATATTTGATAAACTCAAGTTCAAAAATGTGTTGCTGATCAGCTTTAGTTTCATTTGTCTGTTCTCCCATTGACAGTGGCAGGTCTACAAATGCAATCTCTTGTCTATGAGGTGTGTGTTTCTCTTGACAGCCAAACTAGCAGGAGCGAAAGAAAAGTACTGTGACTCAAGTACAAACACCTCAGATTTAATATAATTGAACTTAGTTACACTCGTTACCGCTGTAAACTAGCTAGTTAATTTTTAATTAAAATGTCCTGCTTTGTCATAACTAACACAGCTTAATGGTGTTTTCAGGTTCAAGGAATCTAACTGGCTCTGACTCCCAGGACCAAAACATGAGCACTCAAGTAAGGAACAAATCCAAACTGTTTCATATTTGCACTCAACGTTTCCTCACGTTGTGTCTTTTCTGGGCAAAAGATTAACTGTAAACGTGTTCTTTGGTTTCAGTACAGCATTCTTTTCAAGCAAGAACATGGTGAGTAACATTGTGAATAAACAGATCTCATTGTATAACTATAACAAATTTTCTTTTTTAATTCAGTTGAAACTTAATTCAATTGACATTTATTGCTGGTCTGCCAATAATAGTAGAGACAATAAGGCAAGAAGTTACTTGTGAAAAAGAAAAAAAGACAAATACCTCAAATTTCTACATGATTTTCTAACTTTATAAATTACCAATGATTTTTTTTTTTCATTGGAAGTCCTGTTATTGCGAGCTATAACAAAATTGATATGTTCATTGAAAACAAAATAGCTTGGAGTTGAGAGCCACAGACAGAGGAGGGGATTCAGATAGTATTTCCTGTAGCAAATTATTGTCTTTTTGTCTTTTCATGGGATTTGTTGCCAATTACAAAAATAAAGAATAATGCCAGACTGAATTATCTTATAAATGCTTTTCCCATTAGCCACTCCTAGTTTCAGGTATGAAACACTGCTGTTTTAATGTGTGTTTGTTTCCTCTCAGCACATGACGATGCTATCTGGACGGCAGCGTGGGGTAAAAGTGAGGCGGATGGGACAGAAACTATTGTTACCGGCTCACTAGATGATATGGTGAAAGTCTGGAAATGGTGAGTGTTTTTAACATTTTAAAAAAAATCAACAGTATGATTGACAAAAAAAAGCAGTAAAACTGATTATGTGAAAAAAGACAATTATAATCATATATAAAGCAAAAGAATGGTGATACATGTGCACTTTAAGAACTTAGAACTCATCCATGTTGAGTTTATTTGAGCTGACATGACAGAATAATGTCTGTGCCTCACGGTTGCTGCAGGTCAGACGAGAAGCTGGAGCTGCAGTGGACTCTGGAGGGACACCAGCTGGGTGTGGTGTCAGTGGACATCAGTCACAATGGCGCCATCGCTGCCTCCAGCTCCCTTGACGCTCACATCCGCCTCTGGGACTTGGAATCTGGAAAACAGATCAAGTCCATGGACGCCGGACCAGGTAAGACTGGATGATCAATGATTTGAATTATTGATTTATCAGACTGATCACTGACTAACTAATTTCCCACTTTATTTATTATCACCATTTTCTGACATTTTGTGGACAGAGTTTTGTTTTTGATTGATTGAGTAATTTAAAAAAGTTTTTGGCTAGATTTCAGATCTCAGCTCCTAAACTACTTGTAGTAGAGTTTTATCTTGTTAATTTGGTCTGACTGTACTGAGTGTTCATTCACTGCAATCAGCAGTGGAACAAGGTCACTCCAAAGGACATTGTCATCCAGTTTAGTATTAACACAAACCTGCAGGCGATGACAGCTTGTCTGCTCTGCTGTGTACAACAGCAAACCTGTCTTATTTTTGTACTCTCACCTTTCAGAAACACCACACCCTGAAATGTGTTAGTTGTTGTGTAGCTTGAGCCAAGTTGTACTGCAGCTAAATGCCACGTCAGCTTCCATTACTGACACTCTGTTTCACCCAGTGGTCGGTCTGGGTCAGTGGATGAAAGACCTTTTTTCCCCCTCTTTGGACATACTGTGTTTTGATATATTTGGATTCTTTGGAAATGAGTTCTCTTAATATAAAACCTTGGCCACTGTCTCTCTGCTCTCCTCTCTAGTTGATGCATGGTCGGTTGCCTTCTCTCCAGACTCTAAGTACATTGCCACAGGAAGCCATCTTGGCAAGGTCAACATCTTTGGTGTGGAAAGCGGCAAGAAGGAATATTCTCTGGACACTCGAGGAAAATTCATCCTGAGTATAGCTTACGTAAGGAACCATAAATTTTCCTTCTGGTCAGCTGGGTGGTGGCTTCCCAAACTCTGAGTCTCACAGGGCTGAAACCTCACTGTCATGGCTTTACAATAACTCATCTTGATCTCAGTCACACACCAAGGTTTTAGCTGTTAACCCTTTCTCTGCAGGTCCACAGGTTGTTTTTAACGACTTTTAGAGCTAGATATGGCTCATCCAGTCTCTACGTTTAGAAATAGACCTGCCAAGAATGCAATAAATTAACATAGAAATAATTGCTAGTTGCATCCCTAATCAGAAATTGCCTTTATAATCAAAAACTTTATTTTTTTAAATTCTGTTTTTTGTCCCTCAGAGCCCCGATGGAAAATATTTGGCCAGCGGAGCTATCGACGGAATCATCAACATCTTTGACATTGCCACTGGAAAACTGCTCCACACACTGGAAGGTTGGATCACATATTGATATTCATTATTCACTTGATAAATGATGGATCTAGTGCTGCAACTAGTGATTGTTGTCAGGGATGAAAAAGAGCTTATTAAATACAATGGAGGTTCCATATAGTCATAATGAGACTTTGAAAACAGCAGAGAGGCAGAGATCATCCACACTTAAATACCCAGTGAGGAAGCCCACTGAATCACTTGTTTCCTCTGTTCAGGTCACGCCATGCCCATCAGATCCCTCACGTTCTCCCCCGACTCCCAGCTCCTGGTCACAGCCTCTGACGATGGCTACATCAAAATCTATGACGTGTAAGTTCATCTGGCAGCTTGTGGTCGATTCTCCTGCTCAGTTTTAGCTCTTCATTTATCTCGAAGGAATTTTTTTCGCAAGAAACTCTCAGTATGCATAATGAAATAGAAAATATACACACAGGACAAGGGAGGGAAAGGATGCTGTTACAGATGTTACAGATTACAAGAGCAGAATGACACAGTATAGAAGGAAAATGGAAAGAATTTGTTTGCTCTAATAAAGTTTGTTTTACAGGCAACATGCCAACCTGGCTGGCACACTGAGTGGACATGGATCCTGGGTTCTTAACGTCGCCTTCTCCCCAGATGACACCCACTTTGTTTCAAGGTAAAATTAAACTTCAGTGCAGCTTCACCTTGTTGATATTCAGAGCTAGAATTTTGAGCCGTTGAGCACCTGAAAGCTAAAGAAAAGATTCATACTGAAAGCTGAAGCAAGTTTCCAGCTGGTAGTGCCAAGATAAACTGAGCTGCTCAGCCAGACAACACAAAGTTTGATTCTATGATAAAAGATGTGAAATGCTTTCTCTCCTCTGCTTCTCTCAGCTCGTCTGACAAGAGTGTGAAGGTTTGGGACGCCAGCTCCAGAGCGTGCATCAACACTTTCTTCGACCATCAAGACCAGGTGACAAAGATAACCCTGTATCTCTTTACTGAGAGTGTCATAATCAAATTCAACGTGAGAAAACACATCTGCTGGAGGTGCTGATGTGTTTGGGGGGGGGAAATCAATACAGCCAATGTCATGGAGTGGACCCTCACCTGACCCCTCTCTGATGGTTCAGCTCGGGCAAAACCAATAGTCCCAGCTGTCATTAGATCCCTGGTTGCCTGTGGGGAGGCTGATCTGTTTTCCAGCAAAGCCTCTAATTGAAATAGCACGGCTCCTCAGAGTGGACATCAGAGGCGCTTGACTGCCATATTGTTTTGTTTGTCTCATTGTGAAACGATACAGTTTGCAGCCAATGAGGTGTTCAGCTTCGCTTTGTTCTTCTATTTAGAATATTTTTCGGCCCTGGTCTGCTTTGCTCTCTGTCCTGCTTAGTTTGTGATCCAAAAAGGAAAACATTTTATTTCAAGCATAATGCTGTAAATCCATTTATAAAAAGTTAACAATTTGAACATTTTGAGGATCCTGCCTTTTTTAATTTTTACTTTTGTTATTCCTTGTTTTAAAAAGCTTATATGTGCGACAGGAAAAGTGTAATTTTCTAAATATGTGGATACTGGTTTTTCATGTGTGGCTTCCCATCCTCTCTGTCCCTGTGGTCTTCAGGTGTGGAGTGTAAAGTACAACAGCACCGGCTCAAAGATCATCTCAGCTGGAGACGACCGCGCCATCCACATCTACGACTGCCCCATGTGATGGACGATGTCCGCCACAGGCTGCATGACAACGGTTTACTCAAATCATGCAGCTGAAGGTGGTAATTGAGGGAGGGAGGGAGGGTAAACAAGCTGTAAATGTAATGGATTTTTTTTTTTTTTGCACTGGCCACTATGGTCAAATAAAAGGGTTGCTTTTGTAATTTGTTTCAGTTGTTTGTTTGTTTTTTTGAAGCAGTTATAATTTTCATGTTGATCTGATTTGCTAACAAAATTGTACATACAGTAGCATGTACATTTCATATCTGTAGGTTTCAGATGACACTGTTAGTTAAAGAGACTGTTAGTTAATGGACAGTATTTATTACCATGAGGAAATGCATCTTTGGAGGGACGTTGTTTCTGCAGTGTGCAGGAGATGAAGGATGATCAACTGCTCCCTCCCGTGGCCTGACAGGTGTACTACAGCCACATGGTACACTGATGTTTATAATGTACAGATCAGACAACTAGTTACTAACCCCTGCATTGATTCAGAAGTCTTTATTGCTTTTCATCAGGAGTCACAAGTTCTGCATGTTTAAAACACATCAAACTGTTCATATTACACACATACACAGCAGGTAGTTGGTAAATGTGTAGTACTTCCTCCATACAGGCAAAGGTCCATTATATGTGCTTTTCAGAAGAATCACATCAGCTCAGATACTGGAGAAAGTCCATCATTCTTATTCACTTGAACATTGTGTTGTACAAATAGAAATGTGCTCTTTGCCAACACTAAAACATTGAAGTTTATAAAAGAAAGAAACCTCACTGAGATGCATTTTCTGGCAGTAATAGTCATTTCTAAATATGGCTGTGCCTACATGTTTCAACCGCATTTTCTAACATTACAGTAACCATGTTGCACCTCACACAAATCTGAAGGCAACTTTGGAGTTTAGTTGTGTCTGCTGGTGTGGCCTTTCATCTCCCTCTTGAACCAAACAGCAGAATAGACCCATGGTTTAAGTTTCTGCCCTTTGACCAAATTGTTGCAGATTTGATCACCAGTCATCCCCAGCAGTATAAATAAAGTACAGAGCACAACAGAATCATCAACAGTAGTAGTGGCCCATGAGGAAAACACTGGTTTCCCACCTTCTTGATGTTACATTTACACCTCTTCTGCTACTTCCCCTCTTTTCACATATGTTCTGTCCAGCTCCACTTTGTGTTCAGTTCATTTACTGAGACAGGAACAAAAAGATGCAGAAACACCCGTCTGATTGGCCCGATCAACTTATCAATACATTGAACTCATCATACTTGCATCACTGATTTCACAAGGCTGCTGGAAAATAAATCATTACATCACAGCTACACACATTACAGAAAGGCTTTAGGTCGAACTACACAAACCTGGGCCGGGTTTCACAAAGAACCCTTGAGAGAAACCGAATGTTTGTTGTCCTGTAAGTGAACAGAACATCAAACAACATATTTTTGGAAGTCTAGCTTAATCATGACACTGAAGATATGCCCATTTATTCTGCACAATTTAGCAACATTGCTTGATTAAATACCAAATCTAATCTCTTCAATTAGGCATTAACTGAAGGTGAGATTCTTGGCATAAAATTTGTCCCGTCGCTGGAATGCTCACAGCTATCAAGCCTTTCTGCTACTGACATACACAACAGGACAAACAAGGCATTCGTGTCTCCAGATTTTGGCACATTGAAAACTGGCCTCGTCACAAATTCCTTAAAAGACATACTGTAATTTGCTGCAGAGTAGCTCTATTTAAAAGAAACTGATCCCGGCTAAAGTGAACTCAAAAGGTGCATCGAGTGTTCACAAGCTTCGGCTGCCTCTGGAGTTAAAGTATGACACAGTTTTTAAAATGAAGCCCTGAACTGCTACACACATAGGCGTAAAAATGACACAGGTTCAGTCGATCCTTATTAAAATAAACAGCACAGGAGGATTTAATCAAAAGAAGGGATTTGAATTAAATCATAAAGAAGAATTTTCTCAGTCATCGGTCAAATTTTAAAGATTTCAAGTCATGTTTTTTTTAAATGGGGAATTCAGGTTTGGCTAAATACAGACTGTTGTTTTCACTTCCATCTTCATATTTCACAGTAACATTTTAACAACAAAAAAAAGCCAGTAGAAATGGTGTCGAACAGAAAATGGCAATAACACCTGTAACTCCCAAATGTAACCGAAGACAAATATGATCACCACTCTGCTGCATCATACCTGCATTAAAACAACACTGATGTAAAACGCATGTGTACGCAGCCGAGTGTTTACCCCCACAGACCGGGGTTATTATCTCCTGTGTGAAAGGTTCCTGCCTGCCTGTGTTGAGGAGGTTCCGATTCCCTCCGGCCTCTCACCAGTGTCTGGACTCGATCAGATCAGCTCGCAGGCTCAGTCTCTTCAGAGTCTCATATCCCACCACGATGAGCACCGACGTGGGCAGGGAGGAAATGATGCGGGCTGACAGGCCCTTGGTCATCCCCCAGACGCCCTCCTCTGCCAGCAGCTGCTTGAACGTCTCGATGACAGACGAACGTCCCTCCACCTTTAACAGACATCATCTATTGTTATTTGCAAATACATGTAATGGTGAAATTGAAAGTTCTTTATAACTAAACTAAATTTACTAAAATGTAAAATTAATTTCACAGACATCATGTGATATGATGAAAAGCTCCAGGACTAATACTAAAAGGACCTTCTGGTGAAATTTGTTTTCTTTCCAGGGCTTTAATTTAATCTAATTTAAGTCAAACAATTTCAGTTATATGGTCTTTGTTACAAATGTACAGGCACTAAATTAGACGATGTGTATTTACACCTGTCAAGAAAGGGAAACTAATAAAACCAGAAGAACCTACAAAAACATCAGCTGCACATGACTCACACACACATACACACACACAGTTCCACCAAATTGTCAGCTGTCCAATCAGCTTCATGTTAGACTGGAACCAGGAGCAAGTTGAGAAACTATTGAGTAATGTTAAATAGAGGAAGTGAAGCTGCAGAGACAAGCAGCTGCTCCGTCACTGTGTTTGTTGTTGAGACATTTACTGATTGATTGATTTAATTGTTCTGCAGATTCATAGACTAACAGGCTGTTGTCTGCACCCACCAAATGTTGGCTTGTACATATGACCGCTCACCCTGGATTAAGACAAACTTGTTTTGGTTTATTCAACTGAAGCTGTCACACTGACGACTTTCAGCGTTTACCTGAACTCTTGCTCGAACAACATCCATGGGGTTGGTGATGGTGGAGGCGGTTGCTGCTGCCATTGGTCCTGCCAAAGCCTGCAGAATCAGATGGGGGCACTCGCTGGGTGCCAACAAGGACAGCTGCTCTGTGGAAGCAAAGAATATGAATACAGTATAAGGATAAACATATTTACATTTAACTTACAGTTAAACTGTGTTGAACAAGGTTGCAGTCATCCTCATGTGCATGTGACAGTTAAGAGCAGCTACTTTAAACCAGAATTACCAGGGTGCTGACTTACCAGCATAAAAATGATAAAAAGGCCACCAGAGTGCACTGTTTGGGATGTATGTGAGCAGCGATGCAACGTAGCCCCTGTAAAATCCCCTGAAGCCGTCGGCTGCAAATATCTGCACCGTAATGTCACGAGTTTGCCCGAAAGTCAGTCTGCGTTTGGTTGCTGCGAGCATCATTTTGGGTTTGGTCTTGAAGCGGGTCAGGTGCTCCCCCTGTCCCTGCATCATCAGGTGCTGAGACACCACATCGATGGGCACAGTGATGGTCTGGGCCACCAGGGACGCTGCCCCTCCTGCCACCACCGACTTCACCGTGTTACTGGGCGAGTACTGGGACACATACTTGCGCACCAGTTCATAGGTGGTGATGTAAGCTTGTCCTGAGATCAGGGTGAACGTATTGACCATGAAGCCCCGGTAGAGGCCCTGCACGCCCTCGGCTCGCAGGATCTTGCAGAAAGCATCAAAGGTGCCGGAGTAGAGCACCTTCCCCTTCTGCACCTGGAGCCGAGTGCGGATGAGGCTGGCCGGGTAGACGGTGGCCCTGGTGGTCAAGGTCATGAACACACCCAGGGAGTAGAACTTCCTCTTGTCCAGGTCCTCCCATTCGATAATTTGGATCGCACCTTTCTGCTGCATGGTGCCGGCTAGGGCAGCGCTGCACCCCTAGAGCCTCACTTCTGCAGCTGCCAGCCCTCTGACTGCCATCACACCTGCAACCAACAACATTCAGCATTAATGAGACTCAAATGTAGGAAGCTGCTGGGACATATTCATTCATTCAGAATTTGGATCCAGATACCAGATAACACACTGAATAACAACTACATGTGGAAAGGAATACAAGGTTCTTAGTACAGCAACTAATAATTATTTCGATTATTAATTAAACTGCCAATTATTGTCCTGCTTAAACAATGAATCATTTGGGCTATAACATGTCAGAATGAAGTGAAAAATGCAAGAGTTGACTTTTGAAAATTGCTTGTTTTTTCTGAGTACCAGCAAAAGACAAGACGAGCTGAAAGTTAATTTTGAGCACATTTTTCTTTAAAATTACAAAAATGATAAATCAGTTATCAAACTTATTAACAATTCATATTCTGTTAATCGATTTACCAACTAATCATTTTAGCACTGAGGTGAATCAAACCATGACTGGGGACCATCTACTATTTTTGTTGTATATAATCTATAACTAACAGTTACATGTTGAACCTTGAATTTTGTGAATCCTTACAATAAGCAGGGTCTTTGTTATTAGGTCAGTGTGACCTTTTAGTGTTTGCTTTATGCAATTATTACATATTATGCAAAAACATAATAGAGGGCGTTTTAAATCAGGAACTGGTCAATACCAAAGAGTCACTGCCTGAAATCTCAGCTCTTTGAAGTGTTGATTAGATCTCTGCAGAATAATTTCAATGACCCACTCCCCCAGGTTTAAAGCTTGTGTAACAACATTCAAGGCAAAACTCCAAACCTGATAGACCAGATAGACTTGCAACAGCTGTTATCAGCAGAACAGATCAGACTCAGAGAAGAATGCACAGGCTTGAGCTGACATGCCTCAATGCAAACACACAAATACAAACATATTATCTAACGTTATGAGAAGATATTGACAAAAAAGGGGAAGAACGTGCAAATGAAGTGTAACATCCAGGTCAGGACAACATCTGCACCGCTGGAGTTTAAAGAGTAAAGGACAACAACACAAAACCTGATGAGATCTCATTTCAATCTTAAACTATACATCAGTAATCAGACACACTTTCTGTCATCAGTGGAGGAAACACGTGCAAAGTCACAGTGCTGATTGTTAGCTAGCTAACAACACGGGCGACACTTTAGCTGTGTTAAAACACCGGAGATTCAAAGTAAACACACGGGTTGAACTCACCTGTTGGGGGGTCCTGCAGGTCTGGATCTGGCTCACAGGCCTCCACTGTCCCTCTGCACACAATCTGAGCTGCTTCAATAAACTCAAACGGCCTCTTGTGCTACATGCTCGCTCCAGTCTTCCGTCCATTACTGCAGCGAGCAAACATCGTCAAAGGTTAAAGGTCACCGGCTGGGTTTGACTCTGCAGAAGCTTCTAGTTACATGTAATAACACACTTTTCTTAGATAAACAACAGCTGTGTCTTCCGCGTGTGTTACAGAAACAGTTTAATCAACCAGCGGCGTGTTTAACTACATTTGATTGTGCTGCATTCATGGCCCGATAGAAACGTAGGATTTGCAAAAACCTTCTACAATAATGCCAAACAAAGAGTGAAATGGCTTGATGCTTAGATCATTTATAAAAGTAACCTGGAAATACGAATACGAAAATATATTAGTACTTTTTATAGGACACGTTACATCTTATATTTTTGACAAAAGGCACCTGAATGCGACACAAATCACAGTAACGTCTTTCGGCGATGGAAGCTGTTTAAAAAGGCTTGAAAGTCGGAGGCACTCTGAAGGCAGCACAAACTTATAGGAGAGTCACGTGTGCGTGATCACGTGAGGCATTCGGGGCCTCACTGTTAAAGTCACAATCAGTCCGAGACATGTAGGGTCATGTTCACAATTGATGTTTGTTTTTCAAGAATAATGACCTGACAAAATGATTCATATGGGTCGTTCTGTCATTTACAGAATTGCTCGTTTTGCTGACAACCCGGTGATGTCAACGATAGGTTGTTAATTATGGTGTATGCATGCTGTTTCAGTTCAGGTAATTAACAACCATGTAACTTTAACCTTAATGCAAAAAAAGGGATAAGGGATCAATTTCCATAACGTAATGAGCAAACTCTGTCAGGTGAAGATTGTGACATGTGGCTGAAAGCTCCTGTAAATTCTAATAAGTGGAGTTTGAGCTGCCTTTCATTTATTCTTTAGTTAGTTTTTTTTTTTAATTTGCGACACCAAGACAGAACTTTTAAGCCCCTTTGTTGTAGTAGCAGTCAACAAAATGGTTGGAAGCAATTCCTGAGCTGTAGGATCTAAATGCACGAGTGATTTCTTTTTAAAAAATTAACGTGTTTAAAGGATTTTTAAATGAGGTTTTAAAATGTTTTTACTCTTATTTTGTCAGTAATTGCTGAGTGGGCGTGGTATCACCTCACTCTCTGCGCACTGATTGGTCGACTCGGTGCTGCCACTTGCAGTGTTGAGAAACGGATCGTGTTGATTTCAGAAGTCATCATGGCGCCAGTCAAAGGTAAAGAGGTGTCTTCTGCTAACCTTATCGAGCAAGCCCACATCCGATTGATCAGCCTTTAAAGACAGGGGTCGATTAACAAACACATCCTTCCCCTGAAAATCGTTAGCTTTTCGTTAACATTACATAAAGAATACCGGCGTCAAACTCGGGGGAGACATAACAGTTAGCATTAGCTAGCTTGACAATGTTTCCTCTAACTAAGCAAGAGCTTTTAAATTAGCTACTGCCGCAAGCTAGATGTGTCCGCTTTTACCCAAAAATGTCACAGCTTTAATTCTAGCTCAACTTAATTGTGTGCTAATTGCTTTCTCCTATCTCCTTAAGACGTCCAGCAGCAGCACGATAAGTAGTTGGTTAACGAGAGTGTGTTTCACGATAAGGACCAATGTTAGCAGCCTAAGCTAGCTGTGTAGCTGTCCTCCCTAAGCTGTCATCCGGATATAAAACAGACTATTTAAAGTATGGGGATATTCACAGCATTGTCATCACCACTTATACAACATTTGTTCCACGTCTGCTTCACATTGCAATGTCTGATTTTGCAGTTATATTAATTGAGGGACAATGTACAAGGTTGCTTTTTCTTGACTTAACAGATCTGTTGAATGTGGGTTTATATGCCTGATAAAGCAAACACCCAAACGATATTGTAGCATTGAGTCATTTCTGTAATATTTTCCCTTTAAGCTGTCTAATATTTTTCCTGTCATATCACCAAGCACAGGTTCCTGAAAGGATTTTTCTCATTGGGATCTTACTAGTGATCACACAGTTTTTGTTGTGTTTCAAGTATTACACTATGTCACTGTATGAGTTCAAGTCTACCTGCTTTGCCTGAGGTAATAGCTTTTAGATTTTGCATACAGTTATTGAAAAGAGGTGAACACAATAGATGACAGTGAGGCAGGGAAATATGAGCTCAGAGAAAAAGCAGCAAAAATATGGGAGTGATCTGCCAGCTGCTTGTGAACTGTCTGACTAAAAGAAGCCAAATGCAGCATAGGATCTTCTCTTTGGACATGGTTGAATGCATAAGATGATCAAATTATTCTGCCATTTCAATGTAGCATATGTTGTTAAATCTAATCCCTTACGCTCATTTTGCTCCTAAATATGTTGCAGTGGAGTTGGGAGCCCAAACAATGTTGTTTTGTCAGATTTTGACTATGATAAATGCTTTGTTACCAAACTGGTTTATGCCTGCTTAGGTACATTTAGCTAAATTGTAGCGTATTGTTTATTTGTCTTGTTCGTCAGCAGCAGTGATAATGCTTTTGCTGCAGTGCCCCACCACTAATGAAACACTGTTTAGAGGAAATGCTGCAGATGAAGAAGATATGAAACCTCCAGTGTGTCATTCACAGTGGTTTATTATCAGATTGTAGGAATTACACTAAACCAGTTCTGTGATATATGTGCTTACATCTTTTCCCTGAGTAAGTGCAGGCCTTGACTTTCACCTCCACATTCTTGCTTTTTTGTATTTAGTTATAAATATATGTTCAGGATTTGGGAAATCAAAACTGCAGTGTGTGCTTTACAATATATATTGGTTTTAGAAACAATATTTTTTTTCATAGCTGGAAAATCTAGTGTGTTCTCTGCAGTTTCAGGTTCATAATGATCACAAAAGTGTTGCGTTCAAGGCTGGTAACCTGAGAGCCAGAGTTACAGCATGACGTCCTGTGAGACCACTGAGTAGAGCTGTGCCAAGACTAAAGATTACTCTGTCCATACAGGCTGGACACTTGCTTAGCTTCATTTTTTCAGCAAGTCTTAAAGGTTGAATTTCATCGACATTAAATTTGTTTGAATTTTGACCCAAACCTATCAACCTTTGAGTCTATCTATCACATCACGGAGTAATAATTTGATACAGAATTTCAACACTCCAAACAGAGACAAGGCAAATTTACAACTAAAAATATTCTTGCAGGGCTGCAGCAATCTGTGCTGTATAGTTGTTTGTTTTGGTTAAGGTAACCACATCCTGCAGGAGCTCACTTTACTACACTTAAAAGGCCACAAAAGAAGAATGAAGATGAGAGAGATCGATTTCATTTCTCTTATCTCTGCATTTACCTTGTGTACCCCATCATTACATTATTCAAGAAACTTATCTACAGTTCAGCTCAATTTAAAGTTCGTCTATTCTTCAGAGCAACTGCTCAGCTACTAATAACCACTAATACAACACTGTATGTTGTAGCAATTGTGTCAGTTTGTACACAAATGGCACAAAAAATTGAGACTTCCTGTGAGTTTCTTAGAGATGGGCTTCATTCTGAGGAAATCCCCACTGTAAATGTTAGAAAGCTTAGGCTGGTAAAGTAAGTACCATTTGTTTATACCAATGAGCTTAATATGATAAAACAGATTTCAGGTGGTCACATCTGGAAATTTCCTGTACTTGTAACACACAGGGTGGAATTATAGATGTATTCATAAATATTTGTTTTCCCTCTGCAGAACACCCGTACAGCCATCTAGTCGACACACTGAGAGATGGCAGGCTCAAGTTCTTCAATCCACAGAAATTAAACGATCCAAGATATGGTGAGTTCAGGTCCTCTGACTAAAAGAAAGGCCATAGATATTTTAAACACATACTGTGTGTTCCTTTACCAAGACCTATTGTAGGTTGCATTTTTTTACTCAGATCTGCACGTTGTAGAAGTTGTTGGACATTGTACAGTTGAAATGTATCAGCATATTGTCCTCACATAACAAGGTTGTGTTTACCTATTGTGTTTCCCAGGATGGCAGTGTTAACATGTCTGCATGTGAAAGGTCTTAATTAAGAAATATATATAATTAAAAGGTTAATAAAAAAATCATTAAATAATTACATTTAATTTCACACTGTTTACTGTGGGAAATTAAACCACCTTTTTTATGTTTGCTCTGTGTAGACAAGCTGCCTCTGTCCATCCGTGTCTTACTGGAAGCAGCGATTCGTAACTGTGATGGCTTTTACACAAAAGAGGAAGCCGTCCAAAACATTCTGGACTGGCAGCATCAGCAGAACAAAGCCGAGGTGCCATTCTCTCCAGCGCGAGTCCTTCTCCAGGACTTCACGTGAGTTTCAGAAGGATTTGATAAAACAACTGAACCACCAGGAGTTTGGATATTAGATCTCATGTCATCTTGATCTCACTTCGTGTTCCTTTAACAACTGACATTAACATCACCTTTCAGTTATACAGGTAGAATGTTCCTATGAATCCCTGAGGTTGGCTTTAAGTATTTTCCTTCTCCTGGTTTCCTTTCACAGTGGTATTCCCGCCATGGTGGACCTGGCAGCCATGAGGGATGCTGTGGCCAAACATGGCATGGACCCCGGCCTGGTCAACCCTAAATGCCCCACAGACCTCATCGTAGATTACTCATTACAGATTGATTACAGCAAATGGTTTGTTTACATTCATATTTTTCCTTTATATATTAACAATGAGCTAAAGTAAGTGAGAATATAATGAGTAAAAGGTGGACACATATTTGGTCAAATTTCATTGAAAACGTAATAAGTAGAAGTAACTTATTTTGCTCGTATTTACTTTAACAACACTGTTCAACTTGATATGTATTGTAACATAACATTTCATTTTATATCCACAGTGCCATACAGAATGCTCCCAATCCAGGTGGAGGGGACGGACCAAACCAGAGCCAGGGTCCTTCCCGATCCACGCCCTCCAGGCCTGCGTCCAGAGGAGGCTCACAGTGTGGGGGCCAGCGGGGCTCCTGTAGTAAAGCTGCCTGCAGTGACCCTCCAGCCTCCCCCGGTCGTCCTCCAGCGTCTGTCCAGCAGATCGAGAACACGCCTCTCCTCTGCCCTTTCCACCTGAAGCCTGTGTCTGAGTGAGTCTGACACTGGCCTGTTGATACTCATCTCACACCCAGCAGGGAAACATGTCATTCCTTTAGAAAGAGGTTGACTTATTATCACTGATTGACAGAGTTCCCCATCAGCATGCTAACTGATGATTTTGGGGGGTTTTTCTGCAGAAATGAAACAGCTCTCAAGAATCAGGAAATGGAACTGAGTAGAAACAAAGAGCGGCTTCAGTTCTTTAAGGTAAAGAGCAAATATATTTTTATTATATCCTTTCAAACAATCAGGGAGAGAGAAGTCTGAAAGGAAACATTTTGGGAAAGATGCTTATTTGCTTTCTTGTTGAGTGTTAGATGAGAACAGAAAGGAAGTTAAAGGTGGAATTTTTAAAGGAATATTTAATGTATTATTCCTATCAAAATTACTACTTTATGCAAAATGTTTATTTTTTCATAACCTAGGGGTTTGTAGCTTTTATTAGTCAAAACCAAAAAGTTACATTTCGGCTCATGGAAATATTCTGTAGATTTTATCCTAAAGTAAAAGAAGTTGGTATCTGTCCACTATAGAGACCAGAACAAAGGAAAGTCTGTACCTTTTAGTTTTTTCTAACTATTGCTCTTTTCCTGTCTGTCAACCAAACAGTGGTGTTCAAAAGCATTCAAGAATGTGAACGTGGTTCCTCCGGACGTTGGTGCAGTCCACCAGGTGAACCTGGAGTATCTATCCAGAGTGATCCAGGTCAGCGACGGTTTCATCTACCCTGACAGTGTGGTGGGAACCGATTCACACACCACCATGATCAATGGCCTGGGCATCCTGGGCTGGGGTAAACCATTTTTAGACTTATTATTACCACTTGTTGTATGTATTTGTTGTAAACCTTGTCAACTAAACTTTAATGCTCTGAGAGGAGAGGAAATAAAATAGTCTCTATGCATGTGTGACAGTTCAGTTCTGTTGATTTGCCTGCAATGCATTCTTTGTTCTTCAGAAATATCTTTAAGATTGAATTTTTGTTCTCCACCAGGTGTCGGGGGTATCGAGTCAGAAGCCGTGATGCTGGGCCAGCCAATGTCTCTGACCCTTCCTCAGGTGGTGGGTTGTAAACTAGTGGGCTCCATCAACCCCCTGACCACCTCCATAGACATCGTCCTTGGCATCACAAAGGTAACACTGCTCTGCTGTGCTTCATGTGTTAGTAGCACTTTATTTGTTCATGTTTCAGTTAGACACAAAAACATCACTAGTGAAGAACAGTTTTATATAAAAACGCCATCCACATTCTTTCACATCAGAATACACTCGAGTATAACATCATCACAGAAGTTTTGACTCATCAAAATGAGAAAGAGAAACAATGACAGATTTACCAAGAATCAACACTTTAAGTGTATCATCCACAAATCTGGTTTAAAGATAATAATTGGTGGTGCTTAATCCCGTCTTTCAGTGTGTACTAATGTATTATGTGCTTTGATTTTCCAGCACTTGCGGCAAGCTGGGATAGCTGGGAAATTTGTGGAGTTTTTTGGACCCGGTGTCTCCCAGCTGTCAGCTCCTGACAGAACCACCATCGCCAACATGTGCCCCGAGTACAACGCTACTGTCAGCTTCTTCCCTGTCGACCAAGTCACACTCAAGCACTTTAAAAAGACAAGTGAGACAAGTCAGAGTTTTGCATCACATCCTCAAATTGGCACAGTTGTTTATCCATTCTTTCATTTTCAGTCTGAATGTGCTGGGTGTTTACTGCTGTTCTCTCTTTAAGACAACACCATCACATGATTCTGTCATTGTTTTTTTTGGTAACTAATGAATCATCATTTTCTGTCTAGATTTTAACCAGGAGAAACTTGAATTGCTGGAGTCTTACATGAAGGCTGTAAAACTTTTCCGAAGCTATGAAGACCCCTCAGAAGACCCCCTGTATTCTGAGGTAACGTGTCAAACCTTGCCATGAATTGTCAGTGGATTAATAATAAACCAGTTGATGAGTGAGACTCAGAGCTGTAGCACCTGGCCTTGTGATGAGGTGCAGCAGTAGAGCAACTGATTTTCAAAATAAAAGTCAAATTAAAACCAGTCGTCTTTATGCAGGTGATTGAGATCAACCTGAGTTCCATGGTGCCCTATGTGAGCGGACCGAAGAGGCCTCAGGACAGGGTGGCAGTCAGCAGCATGAAAGAAGACTTCCAGAGCTGTCTTGACGAGAAGGTAACGCAGTAATGTTGACATAGTTCATGGAGCTGCTGGTGATGCATTGTTGACATCTTTTTGTTACCTGAGTGTTGAACAAGTCATTTATTTTCCTTGGGTTTTCCTGCAGGTTGGTTTCAAAGGCTTTCACATTTCTAAAGAGAAGCAGGACATATGTATTCCTTTCCTGCACTGTGGTCAGGAGTATCAGCTGGCCCACGGCTCGGTGGTCATCGCCGCCGTTATCAGCTGCACCAACAACTGCAACCCCTCTGTCATGCTGACTGCAGGTAAAGCACTGAGTCAGAGGAGGAAACTTCTGAAAATATTCCCTTATTTTTACATTTTTTTTGAATTAGCATGTCTGTTTTCTTTTCACATTTAAAACTGTAACTGCTGCACTCTCACATCCCACTTTTTCTCTTTCCTGTTCTTATAAAAATGAATATTCCACTACTTCACTTCTCTTACTTACAGGAACATTTGAATAATACAGCTGTTTTTGTAATTGACAGGTCTACTGGCCAAGAAGGCTGTGGAGGCGGGCCTCGTTGTCAAGCCCTACATTCGGACCAGCCTGGCTCCTGGAAGTGGCATGGTCACTCACTACCTCAATACCAGTGGAGTCCTGCCTTACTTTAGCCAGCTGGGGTAAACACGTGTACACAGTGACAACACACACACACACAGATAACCCTTAAACACCAAGGTAATGACCTGTAACAAACACTTTCCTACCCTCCACAGGTTTGAGGTGATTGGCTACGGCTGTGCCACCTGTGTAGGGAACACAGCTCCGTTACCAGAAGCTGTCGTAGATGCAATCAAACAGGTGATATCTCCATAATGCTGCATCAAGCTGTTTTTGTTGATCTTTAAAAAAACTCCATCTCACAACAATCTTGATGATGTGTGTTTTAGGGGGACCTGGTGGCCTGCGGTGTTCTATCTGGCAACAGGCACTTTGAAGGGCGCCTGTGTGATTGCGTGCGTGCCAACTACCTGGCCTCCCCTCCCCTGGTGGTGGCTTATGCTCTTGCGGGCACTGTGGGAATCGACTTTGAGAAAGAGCCTCTGGGTGAGACACGTCAGGAGCTCTCTGAGCTGCTCCTCTAAAACCCGAGGTTCATTAGGGGATTTTGGGAGTTTGGGTGATTACAGTGAACATTTAGTGGTTCAGTGTCTTGTGCAGACTTGCAGCAGCCATAGAGCAGGTGACAAAGGAGCAGTGTGAGTGAGTTTAAGGTCTAAACCACTGTGTTATGGAAGTGATAAGCTCATAATGATGCATACTACAGTTCACCAAAACAAATAGCAACAATTTAAGGTGTAAGCTTCAGGTAAATTTCTTTTTTTTAATATATATATATACAATCAATTTAGTGTTGAAGTCACACCCCCAATTTCTCATTCCTAATTAAAAAAATGAAAGTCTATGATTGATTGAGCATCCTGTTGTTGGTGCAGGTGTGACTTCAGAGGGGAAGGAGGTTTTCCTCTCTGACGTCTGGCCCTCCAGGGAGGAGGTCCAGCAGACTGAAGAGGACACAGTCATCTCCTCCATTTTTAAGGATCTCAGGGGAAGGATGGAGGTGAGGGCAGCTTCTTTCTTTCTTTTTTTTCCTTCTTATATGTTGAATGTCTGTGTCATTTAACTCAAGTGGATTCATGGTGATATAAATGTGTTTTGTTCCCACTATGCTCTCTCTCTCTCTCCAGCAAGGGAACATGTTTTGGAACAACATCGATTGTCCAGATTCTGTGGTTTTCCCCTGGGATCACAAGTCCACATATATCCGTTCACCTTCTTTCTTCAGCAAGTTGGTAAGTCGTCCGACCTTGGTGGTAATCATGGCTTTGCTACGCCTCCTGATTTCACATGTTTGAGCAAGTACAGCAGCAGTTTAGACAATAAGCGTCTCCTCTGTCTCTTTTGTGTCAGAGTAAAGAGGTTCCACCTCCTCAGTCGATAGAGAGCGCTCATGTTTTACTGTTCCTCGGGAACAAAGTGACCACGGACCACATTTCACCAGCTGGCAGCATTGCCCGGGTCAGCGCCGCTGCCAAGTACCTGCTGAGCAAACGGTCAGTTTCACATCAAACACCAGGACGACCAGAGTTGAAACAGTCTCACCACTGGGTTCATTGGTTCGACTGTCTGTTCCACCACTTCTGCCTGTTTATAGAAGTGTTTTTTTCACTGTCAGCAGATTTCATCACATGTTCAGAGTATGTGTGTTTGTTAGTCACACATTCAAATTTATGTATCTAGTGTGTGAACGATATCGCAGGTCTTTTCTTCCTGCAGCTGTTAGACTGTACAACCAGCACTGCTCCCAATAGACCATGGACCATATACTGTTTTTCAGTACACTCATTACACTTGTGCAATACCTGTTCTTTATGTAACTCCACTCACTGTGCAATACTTGACCAAGTCAATGTGCAATATTCTGTATTTAGTACTTAATATTTAATATTCCGTATCTAGGCTGTCATTTCTTACCTCAGTTTAGGCCCATTGTGTATGGTCATATATTTTTATATTTCAGATTTTATATTTCATATCCATACTCAAAAGTGTAAATAAGTAATGCGAACTTGTGTATATCTCCTTTTTTTAGACTGTTATTTGTTCTTAATATTTAACTGCTGCTATCCCCTGTGCTGCTGTAACATGTGAATTTCCCCACTGTGGGACGAATAAAGGCTTATCTTATCTTATCTTATCTTATCTATATTTATTTCACTTTGATTATTTCCCTCAGACTGACACCGCGGGAGTTTAACTCGTACGGCGCTCGCAGAGGGAACGACGCAGTTATGACCAGAGGAACGTTCGCCAGCATCAAGCTCCATAATCGATTCATCGGCAAAGCAGGCCCCAAGACTTTGCACATTCCTTCAGGCCAGACGGTGAGTGTGAGCTTCTTAAAATCAGAAACCCAGAGATGGATTTATCAGATCTCTAATACAGTTTTTCCACCTTCTGACACAGGTTCTGTGTAGTTCTTTATGTACTGGCTAATACAAACGCCAATAATGTCTGAGCTGGCTGTTACAGTGCGACTGACCTGTGACCTTTGAGCTGCACAATCATGAGTGTCTAGCATGACTGGCTGGCTTATTTTTGCAACATCAGACGTACCACTAATAACATGTCCTAATATGACCTCCTTCTGCTTGTCTGATTAGCTGGATGTATTCGAGGCAGCTGAACGCTATCAAAGAGACGGCATTCCGCTCATCATCCTGGCAGGCAAAGACTACGGCTCTGGAAACTCCAGGGACTGGGTAGCCAAAGGACCATACCTGCTGGTAAACTGCAGTGCACACACGACACTCTCCACTGACCCACTCACTGTTTTCTTTTCACTTCATTTGTAGGAGCCTAAATGCAATTTTGGTTGGTTGGGATGTGTATAATAATTTAAGTTTATGGTGATTTAGATTTATTTGGATAAAATTATTATATTCAGTATTTACAGATTTAAAATGTTTACAGTTCATGAATAAGTTAATATTTCATGCTTTCTATTGATTTCTGCGAATAATTTGAAGCAGGCATATTTCTCATAGTTTGTATGCTTTATTGCCTCTGCATGAGCTAGTGACTGTGAGGGTGTGGTTACCTGGCGTCTCTCAGGTTAGCGAGCATGGAGTGGAGCCACACAGTTTTTTGACCTCGCTTTATCCCTTTTTGTTATTGGATATGCTTCATGTTTTCATACTAGCTTTATCTGTTTTGTACCAACTTTGCATTTTTTTTGAAGTAAACAGTTAAAAGAAGTTCGATCTCATGGAGTTATTTTTATTTTTATGGATGTGGATTACAAGGACAGAGGGGACGATGAGAGCATCAAGCTGAGGCTTCATTAATCAGGAACTTACATCATTTAAAGCTCCTCTCCAGGCTTTGATTAGACCTCTACAAACTCATCTCTTTGCCTTATGCCTCGCTTGTTCTCATTGTTCTCTGTTCTCGACAGGGGGTGCGTGCGGTCATCGCTGAGAGCTTTGAGAAGCTGCACAAGAACCAGCTGGTGGGAATGGGCATCATGCCGCTGGAGTTCCTGCCCGGCCAGAGCGCCGACTCGCTGGAGCTCAGCGGCAAAGAGAGATTCACCATCAGCATGCCCAGCAGCCTGAGTCCGAGGCAGCAGCTCACTGTCAAGGTAGGAAACAGGAAGTGGGCCCTCAGCTGTGAGAACTGTCGCACACGTCTTGTTATGCTACAGATATCTTAGTTATTATTTCATATCACAGCAGTATGTTTCAGCATTAACTGTAAAATGTTCTGAATCCTGCATGATAAGATAAGATAAACCTTTATTCGTCCTTCAGTGGGGAAATTTGCACCTAATTAGTAAAGCTTTAATGAAAGGTTTAGTGAAGGTGGTTTGTGTGTTCTCTTGCAGACGAGTCAAGGAAAGTCCTTTTTGGTCACCGCGCTTTTTGACACCGAGATGGACGTTACCTTTTTCCAACACGGTGGGCTTCTCAGATACGTCGCACGGACTTTGCTCTGAAACTGCCTCTAGCTCAGTCCCGAGTCTACTGAATGTGCCCGACGTTCATGAACAGCAGCCCTTGTCTTCAGCAGGGACAATGAACAGCTCACTGGAGCAACATAAAGGCTGACGATTTGTCTGTTTGAGCTCGATGGACGTCTCCAGACTTCTGGGAGTCATGAGACGTCAGTTTTCAGACGTGTACCCGAACTGCTTCACCATCGCTACACAAGACTGATTCTGCATTTGCAACAGCAGCGTTTCTCCTCACAAGACAGGCAAAATAATGGCAGGAAGACGGGACGACATTCACTCAGTGAGGAGATTGTACCCTAGACGACCTTTGAGCATCTTTTCTGTGTGTTTTATTGTTGGAGACCGAATTTACACAGTACCGAGAAACATTTCTTTCTTCAAGGACTTGAGCCAAAAGAAATGATTTCTGTCTGCTTCTGTTGCCGTTCAACTAAAAAATACAATCCTGCCTAGAGAGGCTCACCTGGTGCTAGGTACTATGGCATGAATGCATTTTTTTAGGGTGCAGTAAATCCTGTTTTTCCCAACATTCACGCAAATTTTAGTCTCATTTTGTGAATTGCAAAAATTTGCAGAATTGATGTCAGTTGCCCATATTTCTTATTGGGGCCAAACAATCTTATGTAAATTAAAGTTCTGTTAATAATTCTTTAATCAAATCGCCTTTTACAAAAAGTACAATTGCCTCCTAATATACTCAATTTTTATTATGTGGAAAATGTGAAGTCCCTCTTTTTGCTGTTGCTTGTATCAATAAGCTCCCTACTTAAAGATGTCTCCTTCTACAACTGACAGTCCTCTGCCTCACATTAAAGCTAAATTATAAAAGTTTTTCAGCCTAAAGAATCAATTAATATCGATCCACAAAGCAGCAGATGCTTCCAGTAGTTTGATGAATTTGGAACAAAATGTTTGTGCTTAAGTTTAACAAATTATTATCAGATTGCAACATTGTAAGTTTAACATTTTAAACTGGTGCTGACATGACAGGTAGTTACATTGTCGTTGCTGGCTGTAGTTACACTTGTCATTTTGATGTAGTTTTTGAGGAACAATGGATTTTGTGAGATCACACACCTGACTGGCTTTTATTGATGTAGCTCCAGTGAACCAGTCCAGTGAAATCTCAACTTAAAAGTCGAGAAACTGAAAGAGAAATCTCGGGGCGTGGAGTCGAAGGAAGTGAGCTCACCTGAACTCTGTAGCTCCTCATGTCTGCTTCAGGCTCAAATCTCTGAACTGTCAGCCATTGAGTTGCATTGTGGGTAATGTAGGCACCGGGAAGAACAATGCTTGGAATAAAAACTGCTGAATAGATTTTGATCCTCCTTTTTTCCATTCAGTGTTGGAGTTTAATGCTAAATTGGGAGTGTTCTTTTTAAAGTAAACGTATGTATCATTTGCCACAATTACACATGTTAACAGTTACAGAATAATTAGCCAACATTAACTAGCGGACATTATGAGTATATTGAACTGACAGTGGTGCATTTTATTCCACATAACACATGTTGTCTTTGTTTAGTTTGTGCACTCTACTCTATTTGTTACCTCTGCACAGAGCCAGGCTAGCTGTTTCTACCCGTTTCCAGTCTTTATGCTAAGCTAAGCTAACCAGCTCCTGTCTGTAGCTTCATGTTTATCTTCATCGATCTTCTCATCTAACTTGGCGAGAAAACAATTAATTGTCTGTCCACCAAAATGTCAGTTTCTTTTCAGTCTCACTTTAATATCTGTTTTTTTGAGACCTGATCCAGTTGTTGAAGCTGATTTGGCTCGATGTGACGATAGAAGCTGCATGAAAGTGACAAGTGTAATGATGGTGCTTCATCTCCTCCTGTATGACAAATCAGTTTTACTTGTTCAATATTACGACAGCTTCTTGCATGATGAGATTATCAAATCCATCCTTCTGAGAAACAATCACTTACAAGCTTATATTGCAGTTTGAGCTGAGTGAATTGAAGTGAATGGACACCAGCCTTTAACACTGGTATTCTTTAGTTAATGATCCATCACTAGTTCCAGGCATTGAGGTACTGGACTCATTTTTCTTGTGTCTGCTCTGTATGATTTCATATCTGTGCATGTTCAAACCATTCTGATAGCTAACGGCACTTTCTAAAAATCATCCATCCAGTGTAACATGTCACATTATGTAGAATGTGGATTCGAGCCTTCATGCATATATATTATTTAGAGAGCGTGTTGTTGTGCTGGCTGTGATTAAGAGATGTTATTTATTGATACCTACACTATTCTGTAATCTGTCGAAACCATTGACTGCCTGATAACTTGCAAAAGTGATGTAGTTTTTATTTGTCATTTTAAGTGATCAGAGAGTGTTTTGCTTTGTCCAACTGCCAAAATGAGCTAAAGGACGTCGTCATGATCATTTGTTGTTTGGATGATTTGTGTGTGAACAGCTCTCATATTTTGCTTCCTGTTACAGCACATGTAGGGTTTTTAGTTCCAGTCCATCTTCACAGTTTGCCTTCTTAGTTTTGGGCAGGTGGTTTTAGTTTGCCAGTGATGTTTGGATGGAGGAACTGAAGCGTGCGACAGCGTGAGAGCTTTACCTGTGGTGTCGGCATGTGTAGCAGAGTGTAGGCAGAGAACTGCTGCTTTCAATTATCTCAGTTTAGGGAAGCAAAGTATGCAAACCAAGCGCATCGCTGCACACGTGAAAAGATGTCTGGATGTCTGTAATCATACTGTACATAGTTTTTAATAAATTGTAAAGCAAAGCTGGTGCTGTGGCTGCCTCGTTAAAGAGATACTCATCAGGGGGAGTAGGAAATAATTTGTGTTCTGTCTTTGGTGGAGCTTGGACAAGTCTGATTAAATAACCCAACTGATGTCAACAGGAGAGTTTGAAAGATGGGCAACAAAAGATGCCTTCGAGTCGCATTATTGAAAATGTAGGATCTTGTGTATTTAGGATTTGAAGTCAGATAAAAGTCAGAATATCTGCATGTGTATGTTAGGTTTGTGATTAATTGCAAAACGCTTCATCAAGATAAGAAAATTTTCTTCCTCCAGTGGAAGAGGAATTAAAATATCTTGGAATTATAACCAGCAAATATTCATTTTATTTACATAAACTAATCACATAAACAATTTTTTTCAATATGTTGAATTTGGTTATTGGGGAATTCAATATGTACTGAGGAAGATGTTACAGTTGAAAAACATCTTATCACTGCTCTCTAGTGGACAATCTCTGTAATAGACACTGTTTACAAATGACCTCAAATTTATCTTTGAATTTTTGTACAGCAAGTTCTTACCAACACACTGGCTTTGAGTTAATATGAGCTGATCTGCACAAGTCTGACTCTAGTTAAATTTGGGTTTAATAGTTTGTCTGAGAGCCTGAACTCAGAGACAAAAATAAGTTTGCTTTTAAACAGCAGAGTATGTTTCAACTACAGATTGATCACATACAGTCAAGCCTGAAATTATTCATACCTCTGGCAAATTTTGACTGAAAGTTACTTTTATTCAACCAGCAAGTTTTTTCTTGATATACAGAACATACAAGAGGAATCATTTGGAAAAAAAAACAAAAACATTTCTCAGCTTTTATTTACATTTGAACAAAAAGTGGCATGTCCAAAATTATTCATACCCTTTGCAAACTGTCACAGTCTATGGGAAAATTCTAAGTTCTTTACCACTCTAACTAGTCCAAGCTGTTCTAAAGCATCCTAATTACCCCTTATTGGGAACAGCTGTTTTAATCAACTCAACAGGTGAAAAACAGCAGCTCTGTGGCCAGTCAGGGCTTAGACAAAGGAGGATCTGCGGCTGAACATTGTGGCTGCTCACAAGTCAGGAGAGGGCTATATGGCCATATTTAGATGTTTTCAAGTTCCAGTGGCTGCAGTGCAAAGTATTATTGAAAAATACAAGAAGTTCTGCACTGTGGAAAATCTCAGTCAGAAGCCAAAAATGACACCTGTGCTGGTCAGAAGGAGAGTTAGAGAGGTGGAAAAGAGGATCACCACCAAGGCCATGCAGGTGAATCTGGGCTCTGCTGGTGGCAACATCTCAAGGCAGACAGTCCAACGGACACTGACCAAGGAGGACGTCCACTTCTCCAGATGAGGCATACAGAAGCCTGCTTGGCCTTTACAAATGCTCATCTGGACAAAGAAGAAGACTTCTGGTCTGGTCTGGTCTTTCTTTTATGGTCAGATGAAACAAAAATGGAATTGTTTGGCCACAATGATGGATCCTTCATTTGGCTTAAAAAAGGAGAAGCCTTCAACCCAAAGAACACCATCCCCACTGTCAAACATGGTGGTGGAAACCTGATGCTTTAGGGGTGTTTTCAGCCAATGGACCAGGGAATGAATAATTTGACACTTTTTGTTCAAACATAAATAAAAGCTGAGATTTTTTTCCACAATGATGCCTCTTGTACGTCGTCTTATTATCTTTTGGGAGACATCTGTGTCATTTCCAGTCAAGAAAAAACTTGCTGGTTGAATAAAAGTAACTTTGAGTCAAAATTTGTCCAGGTCTGGATTGGTCTCATTCATAAACTCACTCATGTGTCTCAGGCTGCAGAACTGATTCAGACTCTCAGGAGGGAGGAGCTGTCATAAGACCAGTCGAGCTGTTAACATGCACCACATGTGGAAAAGAGACGTAAAAGCAGCAGATGGTGCATTTGCTTATCAGAAACACAAAATATACATCTAGCAAATATTGACAATAGGAATTAACACAACAGGAACATTTACTGTAGTTTTTGCTTTTGGCCCCAAACAGACTGTATCTATAGATGTTATGTTAAATACCTGATGTGAATCAAAGAAAAAAAAAAATTACTGTGGACAAATAAGACACAGAAGTCTCAGGTTCTTAATGAAATTTCCGAGTGTAAACAGTGCAACTTTTATTGATTCGTTTTAAAAGAAACTTCTATGACACAGTGCACGTTGCTGACATTGCTCTGCACATTGACAAGTGATGGCATACAGTATGAAGCTGCACTAACAACCAGTTTTATATGAGTGCTGTCTAACAACAGTTGAAAACAAGCATGCGTCTGTCGAGAAAAAAAAAAAGGAAACAAAAGGTGCAAAGAAATGTCTGCAAGTGATGACAACAAGGACGCACGGCTTCAGATCAAGCGTGTGCAAATGTGAAATTAAAGCTGTAATCAAAAGATGGCAGCCCTGCCGCGTAAAGCTGTGACGCAGGATTGTTACTGTTTGATGTTAAAACTCAACTTGTCAAACTGAAGACTGAGGCTTCAGGGAAGCATTAGGTTCACTATGACATCAGTACGTTTAGTATTTAATCTCATGTCTACGAGCCAGCATCAACAGCTCAGTCCTGGTGCTTTTTTTAAAGGACCACTCGAGGGTTTTTTTTTTGTTTTTTGTTTTTTTTACATGTTGTTGCCCATTTACTACAAATCACACACAGTATTGTTGAGAGAATTTTGCTGATTTTCTTTGTTTTATATTGCTGTTAATTAAAAAGTATACTATGGATTTGCACCATGCACCAAAGCACTGTGCACTTCATAGGTCAAACAAATGTGTTGAATGCATTTACATCATGAACATCAACCATCAATCAACATTTGCAGAGCCGATTTTTGGGAAAAATTTGAAATCTACATTGTTTGAGTCCATGTTTACGAGCTAGCAGTCTTCTTCTTCTTTGCTTTTGTTGGCACACTGCTGCGTTTCTTGGCACGCATCTAACAACAGTAGTAAGAGCAGTAAATGGGCTTCAACATGAAAACACCAGTGTTGTCCTTTAACCTCCGCACTGACACTCATTACATCATTATGGCTGTTGTTGAAGTCACTGTTAACGAGCTTCTGCACTGTGAACAACCGTCTCACCAAAAACACCGTTCTGACTTAAAAGGCACCGACATGTGTAGTTATAAGAGTAAAGTTTGCACGATGATTGAAATCATATCTAAAACAATAAACTCACAAAGCTTGACCCACAATGCAACCCTTGACCACAGCTGTAGACCCTGCTAATGTAATGCCTCTCAACACCCAACACCCCTCCCCTCAGCATCCATAGTATTTTAAATCTGAAAGAAAAAAAAAACAAAGAAAAAAAAAAACATGGCTGGTACTTAAGTACTTTCTCCACCTGGTGGAAGTGCTCATAATTCTTATTCATGTAACGGTTAGTTTTTTTTCTTATCCCTTGGAGTCGTTTAAAAAGAAGAAACAGAGTGAGACTCTTGGCCACTTTCTTCATCTGGGTCCCCAGAAAGATTTGATGAGAGAGCAGCCGCGCTGTAAACAATTAACCACTGCTGATGTGAAGGAGCTCCTGATCACACGAGGGAGAAAATCCTGAGAACGACGGACTCGGTTCGTTTCCCTTCTCTTGTGGAAATTAATGGAATCATTCATCTACACTTTTCTCTTTTCGTGTGTCCATATCTTTGTATATGCAAACTCTTTTCATCTAATAAGAAAATATTTGTGGAAGGTTAAATGAAAATATACAATTATTAATACAATAGAATACAGAGCTATATGTTAAAGGTGATTAAAAAAAACAGGTTGATTGTATCTCCCTTTACAATGCACGCATTTTCCTTGGTTTAAAGGCAAGAGGTAAAGTGTATAAGAAAAAGGCAGCCTGTTCTGTCGTCCCGAAGGCTGGTGCTCGAGGATTAGGCGATTGCTTTTGCTTCCGGTAAGAAGGCCTCCCAGTATTTTATCAGCTGGAGAAAAAGAGACGACAGTGTCATTTCATTCATGACTGACGAGAAGTGGTTAAATATCTAAGATTTACGACAGATGTTTCCTACATCTGCATCTTTCCTTTTTCCTGTTCAACTTTTTCAAACATGAGTAGTTGTTGCTTTTCTCTGTTTTCACTTTATTGAGAATTGAAAATGTATGTGTTTTGAACTGTTTGGTGGACAAAAACAAGCAAAGTGAAGACATTAGTAAATTAAAAATGTATCATCATGTCATTCACTCTCAAAGTTCTTAGCTCATGTTTCATTTTTTTTTTTTTGCCAAATTATTCCACTTAAAAATCATCCTCCCGTGATCCCATACATATCTGCACTTTTTCCACTCTCACTTTTCATTTTGATCATTTAGAATTTAAAACTGCTGCTGCACTCAAACATGCTGCACAGAAAAGGACTTCAAAAGCATTCAAATATATAAAAAAAATATGATTGTGTGACTTATATTTGGAAAAGCCTTTTCAAATTTTGGAACTGTTTATGAATGTGCACTGACTGATTTGACAAGAAGAATATTTGATTATGGAAACATTCAAATTTTCACTCACCTGTTGCTGAGACTGAAGCAGAGACTCCAAATATTTAATTATCTGTCTTTTGAAATTCTTGGCCTTTTCTTTCTGCATGATTAAATAAAAACATTTCATCGATCAGCATTAAACATTTTCAGCTGTCCAGTAACTGATGTGAGTGAACGAGGATAAACTTCAGTACCTCAAAACGGACGACTTCTTTGCGCACGGTAGCAGAAACTCTCTCAAAGTCTCTCTCGTACTGCGTCACTTTGGCCTCCCACTGCGAACAAGAGGAGAGGAAGAGTTTAGAGGGATGTAGTATCGAAGCCAGGATGTTTTAAAAAGCAGGAAATATAAAGAATTATACAAATAATAACTAGGTAAATTTCCTCACTGTGGGACAAATAAAGGTTTATCTTAGGTAAAAATTGAGTTTCTAAATCAGAAATGTAAAAATGAAACCATCTCAAAATTTTGCCTTAATGTCTCAGAACTTTTACTTTGAAAGTCCAAAGTTTGATTTAGTATTTCAAACTTTTGACTAGTGCATAGTTTATCACTTCAAATGTTTCATGCAGCATTAGTTTGTTGGGATTTTTTCATTAAATGGGACAGAGACAGAAAAATGTATGTCCTGACAGTAACCAAATAAGTGTTTCTGATGAGAGGAATAAATGCTACAGGAACTAAATGAAAGCTTTTCAAGTGACTCGTTGTCAGTCTTGGAAAGAAAAAAGCATCAAACTGCAGCACTTCCAGACATCGCTGCCTCGTCTGAGTTATTCTCCCCCTGTTGATTTTGGCTGCTGTCGTACCTCAGTGATCTCCTCCTTGGCCAGCTGCAGTTTGTCCGGCTTGTTGGCCCACAGCAGCTTGGCCTCTGTCTCCCTCTTCTTCTGCAGCACGGTCTGAGCGTCCTGCCAACGCTGCCACGCCTTCATCCGGTGATCAAACGACCCCTGCAGGTCGCGAACACACAGAGGATCATTTCATGTTTATATTTGGATATTTACTTTAGCTGCGTCGGCGGCAGCTCAGGCTCCTATTCAGAGCAACTGTTCAAATAAATGTCAAGCCTGTAGTCAGTGTTAATGGACATTTCATCTGTTGTGGCATAATCAGTAATTTCATCAAATTTAAAATCACTATTAGAATAAAACCAGATGTGGACTAAATTAAAATTGCAGACTTGACCTCACAGCTTAAGACACGTTTTTGAAATTGCAATAAAATGTAACTTCCTCAAATTACCTCCTAAACTTTGAAAAGAATTGCTTGCCTTACTTCACCATTGTGTTTTTTAATTATCAAACTATCTGATTAATAATGCACAATTATCTTTCATGTCCAGAAATTTTCTCTCAGTACCCTGACGGCTCCAAGCAGGCGGATGTAGTCTGCGATGACTTCGGCGAAGCTGAAGGTGTCGTTGGCCGCCTGGTCCTGGTGCAGCTGCTCCATCTTGTCCTCCACCTCTGCCAGCTGAGAAAGAGCTCGGGACAGAGCGGTGTTGTCCTCTGCGCTGCCCAGCATGGCCGCACTTTTGGCGAAGCTGGCTGTATTTAATGACAGCTCTGGAGGTGAAGAGCGAGACAATCATCAGTGCTAACAGAGGCAGTTTCCATCTTTGACTTTGAAACTACTCTCAGGGCAGGTCACTGTGTAAGAATAACACTTAATATGGAGCAGAGGGAGTGAGCTATCTTAGCTATTTTGTTTCTATTTAGGCTTTAGTATAAGTATAAAATCATCAACAGCCAACTTATACACAAACTCAACTTGGTAATAACTTCCATCAAATCCTGTTTAATGAATCTCTCAGATGTTTCCAGTCTCTGATACCAGCTTGAGTCATGGTGAAGGAAATGATGGAGACACCAGATCTCATTACCATGAGATCTATTAATATCATCCTCATCCCTTTCCCAAAATCTGACTCATAAATAATCATCACCGGACTCTTTACTGAAGCCGTTATCTTTTAGTGTTTGGCAGGGAGATAACGAACCTTTCCTGTGGACGACCAGAGACTCCACCAGCGCGTGGAGCTTCCTGAACTGCTGGTCTGCAGACTCCACCTCCTGCAGCTTGTCCTCAAACCACTGCAGAGAAACACACAGTTAGTATTACATCAACAACAACAGCTCCTGCAGTTATTCTACATATGAATGTGTAAGCTAGATTTCAGTGTTTTTGTCAGTATATCAATGCCTGTTTTGCCAGATAAGGCTATGACATAATGAGCCGAATGATGTCAGACTGGATCAACAAAGAGATAAAATGATGAATGAATTAGATTTGTATGATAACTGAAAACACTTTTGGGTTACTATGGGGAAATAATTCATCAAGTATGCAACTGAGTCACAGACATCTAACTGAATTTAAATGCTTAAAATACGTTAGATTTATACAACCCTAATCCAATATGTCGGCAACTTATAAATGTTTTTTTATAATGAGTGTGTTCAGCTTTCTGAGAAGAGTTAAGCCTGAAACACACTGGACATCCTGAGCAACTTAATGCACTTATGCTTTTTAAAATGTATTCAACTGGAATGAACATTAACTTGAATATTTTAACAAGCTTAATGTATGAATGTATTTGGTACTTTGAGCTCAGATCAAGAGGAAATCAGTTTCTTCACACACCAACTTTTGACAAATATGGTCTTTGATCAGTGACTGGTTGCCTCACCTTCAGTGTTTAGTGAACTGTGATGCTTCTACTAAATATGCAGTTTGGCAGTTTGCCAAATGTAAGCTTGCACTGCAGCAAACAAAAAAGCACTGGATATGAAAAGGTTCAATCAATACCACCAGAACGGTGTATAAAAGAATGTGTCCACCAGCCAAGCTTATCATGAACATACTTAAACATGTTTGTTCCTCGGAGCAGATTCAGATTAATACTGAAAAACAAACAAGTTAACAGACTAATCTGACAAGTGTCAAGCTGCCGCCAGCCTTTCACTGGGAGCTTGAGATGTTCTGCCTTTTACAGGAAAACGCAGATTTCCTCATTACAACAAAATGATCCCGCTACATCAGAGCTTCTCGGGAGTGTAAACTGTTGTAAACAGCAGGAGTGTCTGTTTACAGCTGAACTCACCACGTCTGACTCATTCATCTTGATGGTCATTTTACTGACAGCATCTGTTGCTTTGTTGATCATTTTCAGGAAGCCGGCGCCGCTCAAAGCCTGAGTGCTCACTGCTCTGGGCAACTGAGGACACACACACACACATTATAATACAGCCATCACCAAACTGCAGTTCAAAGTGTAGTAAAACTTCAGATACACAAAGACATCAAACAGGAGTAATTATGAAGTTGTGTGCCAGAAAGATTTATGGTCTCCAGTAGTTTAGTATATCACAGTGACTCAGGTGTAAAAGTAAACAAGTAAAACAAAAAGTCACCTAGACGCTCTCCATACTTACTTCTTCTCTTTCCAGGAACTCTCTGACATCGGGATCTTGGAGAAGTGATGGGTGATTTACAACCCGCTGCAGATACCTGTCAAATGAGAAAAAGTGGAGTGGAGATTTGAGTAACAGATGTGAAGGACAACATGGTTTTTGTAACTGAACAGTGATGATGCAGCTTCACTTTCACTCCCTCCGTCTTACCTCTCCAAAGAGCCTCTTCTTCTCTCAACAAAGTCTGCAGATGAGGAATCTTCCTTTCCCACCTTCACTTTCGTCATACCTGTACAACACAGCATCTCGCGTTACAGCTGGTGGAGATTAGATTTACTGTCTATCAGAGGAAGCAGTAAAAGCCAGCCAGCCTACCCAGGATGCTCTTCTCCGGTGGCGGAGGCACGATGAATCCATTTGGTCCATGTTTCTCAGAGAGCTTCTCGTAGAGGCCGAGGAAGTCGCTGAAGCGTCGCCTCACTGTAAATGTCTTGTTGCGGAACATGGGCAGTGTCGTCTGAAACCACACAGAATTTATTATCTTCACTTAGGTTATTGGATTGGATTCTTCTAAAAGCCTCAGGTTTGGTGAATTACTGCTATAAAATTCTGACATAATTTATGTTTCCCTTTTCAAGGTCTTGCTTGTGTTTCCATTCTTAGCACACATCTGATGAGTCTTAACCTCCTTTGCATCAATAATGAACAACTTCAAGTGAAATGCTGACATGTCTTTACCTGTGTGGATACTTTGTAGGCCATATAGGCATTCATCCCGTCCCCTGAGGGAAAAAAGAAAGATATTTAGTTTTGGGTTTTTTTGAGTCAGTGCAAAAAAAGAGACAAATTCATATAAATATTTAATAATAACTAAATGTTACATGGGTTTCCTTTACAGTATTGTATCACTGGTTTCCCTTTACTTGTCTTTTTCACAAGTTTGAATCGATTAAATGGAACAATGATGAAATGAAATGAAATAAATGAATAAGCTTGCTTGATGTCTGCAATGCATAAACCAACTTGCAGCCTCACTGCAATGAACCAAATAAACCCAGATACATGATTTATTCAAAACAGAAAAAAAAATAAGAAGCCTCACCTATTTTTTCTGGGTCTTTGACAGAGACACAGATGTCGAATTTGTCTTCCAGCTCTTCTTCTTCCTCTTCTTCCAACTGGAGCAAGTATTAAACAGAAAGAGAATGATTGGCTGCTGTCACCTTCTATTGAACAGTCAACTCCATTTTCTTATAGCAGAATTGAAATTTTGGGGGAAATTTTAACACATTAATGAATTTTGAAATGTTCATTTTGGTAAGATGTTTAACCAAGTGACTCTTCTGATATTCCAGAAATGTTGGGAGACACACTGGGAATTTCACTCTGGGATTCGAGATGTGTGCGTACCTCCTCCAGGGCAGCAGACTGAGGCTTGGTCAGGCTGGCAGCTGCTGACAGAGAGGGGGCGGATGCAGACGGTTTGGCCGTCACATCCTTCTTTCTCTCGTCCCGCGGGCTGTCGAGAGAAAGCTCCACTGTGGCTTCTGTTTGAGAGGAGAAGAAACCAGACTGAGGGTGACTCTTGTTTTAGTGGAAATTATCAGATAAAGAGAAACTGCCCCATACATTCACATTAAAGTTAACAAATGTTGAGGAGAACTGCTGCATATGGGGAAAAAAAAAGGACTTTTGTGGCTTCAGTGGGAGCTGCGTGAAATCTGATAAATTGATGTCACTTGAGTCAGCGTCCGTTGGGGCTGAAGACTGCAAGTTTGAAAATGGAAAAAAAAAAAAAAAAAAATCAAGAAAGAAGGTGAACTTATCAGACCTCTGAGGCCTGCTGCTCATTTCTGATTGAAGCTTGCAGCTCGAGGCTACCAGCACAAAACACCTGAATCTCTGTCAGTCGTCGAGCTGCATTGTGGGTAAATGTGTGCACCAGGTTTAGACAAGGAAGAATGCATGGAATTAAAAAGATGATTTCTGTGGTTCTTCTGCACAGGTTTTGATTCTGTCCACTGTGAATCCCACAGTGTCATTGACCATGAAATAAATCCCTGCTTTGAGTCTGGCTGTGAACCTTTGTTGTGTGTTGTCCTCAGTCTGTCTTCTCTCATTTCCTGGCAACCTTCTACTATCTATTATCCAGTAACGGCAAACATACCTCCAAAAAAATAAACACAGGAAAAAAGAACACGATAGGGCCATCTGGTGTTTTTTAAATTGTAGTTGGTTCAGGTTTTGTTTTGACTTCCAATAAATCTTTTATTGAAACTAAACAGAAACCAACATTTTCATCCCAAAGTGCATTTCTTTGTTGAACACATGACATTGAATGTTCTAACATTAACAAATTAACTAAACTAAGAGGAAAAACACTCCAGAGCCTGAATAAGCTGCTTCTGTTCATTTAAGTGAACCTTTGTCATTAATGCTGTCCTTGGAACACGAAATCATAAAATCTTGATAATGTTACATAATAAGAAAACTAATGGACCTTACCAGCAAATATATCTGCCTCTTCTTCAGAGTGGACTCCATTAGTCTTGGTGTTGACAGCGCTGGTGTTTCTGACGGCGGGCACTGTGGCGACGGCTTCCTCGCTGAAGATATCAGCAGGTTCTGCAGGATTGCTGTCTTGCAGAGGCCCACCGATGTTGCTACCATCCCCAGCAGCTTTGGTTGGGACGGATTTGTCCTTCTGCTCTTTGCTGACTGTTTTCTTTGAGGTGGCGCCCAGCGGCTCACCGAACAGATCCTCATCGGGTTCGCCGAAGAGGCTTTTCTGCTGCTGCTTGGCCGATTTAGTCTGCCGTGGTTCTGTGAACAAGTCGCTTCCCTCGTCTTCGAACAGGTCGACTGTTGCCCGGCTGGGTTTTTTGGCATCAGCAGCAGGTGGAGCAGCACTAAGGAGGTCAACCAAAGGGTCAGCAATTTTGTCGCTGCCAGGTGGCTTTTGTGTGTTACTGGCTGACAAATCACCACTGAGGTCAATAACCGGAGCAGTGGAAGTTTCTTTTACTTCCTGTTCAGCATCACTTCCTGTTTTCCCGTCACCAAGTGGATCTGTAGCACCGCTGGTCATTTCACTTTTATTCGTTGCTGCTTCGACCGTAACATCTGCTATCACAACTTCCTCTCCCGGCGCTTCAGTTTCACTTCCAAATATGTCCTCGAAATCATCTGTTGGCTCATCTAAAGGAATTTCAGTTGTGTCTTTTGCTGCGTCTGCAACGGCACTTTGAGCTGTGACTGAGTCATCGGGAGAGTCGGTTATGTTGTTCGTTAGGTCGACAAAATCATCGGAAGGTTCACTGACAACTTCGCTGGCTGGCTTGCTTTCCGTTGGGCTGCTGACAGACTCGATTAAGGGATCATTCATGATGTCAGTGGGAGGCTTCATTGAAACATCACTGGGTTGACTGGCGGGTGGCAGTGTGGGGTCCATGTCGGTCAGAGGAGGGTTGCTCTGAAAATGAGGGGAAAAGGGGGAAAAATTTAATTTATATTGTAGAATATCTCTGTAATTATTTGTCAGTTATTTTTTGGATTAATCATCAGGACTATAAAATGTCAGGTTCGTTCAGTGTGAGCTACAGTTGATCCTGTAAGTAGTGACTTTGGCTCACTCCTTTATGCCACCCTAAAATTTATGAGTGAGCATTTGTATTTATTTGCATGGCATTGTTCCGCTTTGGCTGAGCTATCAGATGAGGATTATGAAAGCTTTGTGTGGAGGATGCAAAGGAAAAAACATGTTTATATCCTTCCAGGCAACTGTGCATCTAATTGATTGCAAAAATACACCTTTAAAATCAAAGTTAAGCGCCTTGTAACAGAACTGCAATGTCACATTGAAACAATTTATCATGTTTCAGAAATAGCTTTGTCGAAGGAGGCTCACAAAGAAGACATTGGATGGTTGCCAGTTCATTAGGTACGCCTACCTAAAACAAAAGCAACCTAAAACAACAGTTCTGCAATGAATCATACTTTCCAAAAGGTTTTCATGTTCAGTTTTTGTTGAGAAGTTAATTCAACTAATTGATCATTTAGGAGATGTAGTTTGTGGTGCTGTTGAACTGTTGTGTTCTAATAAGAGGTGAAATACTGAGTCTGCCCTCACTGAATAAAACATAATAAAGTACTCTGTCTGTCATTGTGTGGGGTGTACTTGGTAATTATCATGTTGAGCAACACTGTGTAAACAGTTGCTGAACTTCTTCATGCATGAGGTAACTTTGAATCCACAGATGACCAGAGCCTGGTCCACATCCAGCCATGACTTCAGCTCCAGGCTCAGTTAAATGTAACATCCACAACTGCTGACTAATGTTTTCCATGCAAAGAAAAAAAAATCAAAGACAGCAACTTTCCAATCTGTCCTCTGAACTTTGACTGTGTGAAAACATCCGGGTTCTGACCATGTGACCACCAGCCCACTCACATGACAGGAGGCTGCTGGAGCCAGATTTTTAATCCTCATTCAAAAAAAGAGATTGTGGGTTTTAAACTGATTATTATGAGTCACACAATCAATCCAATTCTTTATCAGCTTCCACAATCAAACCACATATCAAGATGTGCAGATTGCCGAGATTAGACTGCTGATTGCTTTACCTGTGCATGGCCTAAAAGTCTGCACCCAAATTGCTGAAGGGGATCCAGATTTTAGTGCAAGTTAACCAGGAAGAGTGCAAGTTGTAGACATGTCAACGCTATTCTGCACAGAAAACACCAACATATCATAAGACAAATGTGAATTATAACACATGCATTTTGTGTTTTCTGGTTTCAGATCAGAGCTGGGCAGTTTTTTACCTTGCAACTTTTCCGGAAGAAGCAAACACCAACCTGATTATTTGCAAGAATGTCACAATTAGCTGTTTAAAGCTAACAGTGATTATATGTGAACATGTCAGATTTTCTCATTAAATCCCTCACACATTAGTGCTTTGATCACTTAAGATAGAGTAAATCCTATAAGTCGAACATCTGACATGACAGTCGCTTGAGTCAACCTTATTAAGGCTCTTGTCTCCAGGCTAAAACATGCTAAATGCTCGTAAACACCTTGGCAAAACTTTTAGCCCCATTAGCTTCAATAGCCGCCGTTAGCTAACTTGTACGTTCTGTGACAGTTTATGTCAGTTAGCCGCGGCTAAGCTAAGCTAGCGGTGAAATGAACGTTAACGTACCTCGCTCATGAAGTCTTCCCCGTCGTCTTCTTCGTCGCTGTCCCGGCCTCCGACTTCCTCCGAGTCCAGCACATCTTGGTCCTCGGAGTCGGGGAACGGGGGAGGACTTCGCTCCGAGCTGGTCGCCATCTTCGGTCCTTCAATTAAAACGCACGGGGAGGCGACGTCGACGGCTCCCCGCTGCTCGCAGCCACACGGGCGGACAGAGGCGTCTCCTTTGGCGGCTAACGTGAGGCTGAAGCACCGCTGCGGTTGGTGGTGGCTCAGCTCAGGGTTTGGACAACTAACCGAGACTGAGTGAGCGGCTGGAGGCGGCGATCAGGACGTGAAAACAGCCGCTGTCTTTTCACTTCCTGGTCCTCCTTCTTGCCAGGTTAGCTTCGGTGTTAGCTAGCTAGCTAGCTAGCCCGGGGAGTCGCGAGACGGATGCAGGGGTTGAGACACTAACATGGACCCGGATTGGGGTGAAGTTCAGGTGATCAGCCCACAGGTTTAGTGTCCACATCAGAGACTTTGTCGGGGATGTCTCGTCACGTCCACAGCGGGGATGTGGAGGCGAGAGAGCCGCTTCTCATCGAGGATCACCTGGAGCCGGAGGAGCTGGACTCAGATGAAGGTAAATAAAGTTGAGTCACTCCATCACTTCATCAACAACTGGGGTTAAAAATCAAGTTTCATCTACTGACAACACATATGAGGCGCTACAAAACATCATTGAGTAGTTCTCACCTTTCTTTAGCTTTAAGATAGTTCATTTTATTGGTCTCAAGGCCCCAAAAGAGCAGATTTATTTCTATTATCAAGTGGTTTTATTTACAGACTATCAAGACATGATTTGTAATTCATGATGCAAGAATCAGTTCAAGACAGTGGTGTGAAAGTGACTAAGTCTGTTTACTCTATTACTCTTCTTGTACTTGTATTGGAGTATTTGCATATCATGTCACTTCTGCTTTACTGCATGTCAGAGGAGATATTGTGCTTTTCAGTCTATTTGACAGCTGTATTTGCTTTTCAGATTTTAAATAATCACAGATAATAATCTTAGTAAATACAATGCAAACAAAGTAGATCAAAGTTCTGCATGACTCCGTACTGTGAGTGCAATCATCAGTGCATCAGATCAGGTATCGAGACATGATTTGTAGTTCATGATGCAAAATATTCCCCCAAGAAGCAATTCAAGACATTGGTGGAAAAGTAACTAAGTCAGTTTGTTCAATGACTTTACCTGTGCACAATTTTGAGGAAGTTGCACTTTACATTTTATGCCACTTCTGCTTCACTACATTTCAGAGGAGATATTGTACTTTCCAGTCCATTTGACAGCTCAGTTATACTAAGTTTGTGGCTTGATATGTTCAAACAAACTGAAGGTCTGAAGCTTTACATCTTATTACCCCTTCAACTACTGTTTCACTTGACCTGTGTGTTTTTTGCTGCTCTTTAGGTGAAATCATTTTCGACAGGAGGGCATCAAACATCACACGTGGTGCTGGTGTGGGCGCACAGAGAAGATTGACATATGAGGAAGCAGTAGAGGAAGCAGGTAACTTTCAAATATGCCACTTTAAACTGGATTACATGCATCTGCCCTGAACATTAAAGATAAACTATTAAAACTGAGCTTTATAGAAACACAAAGTTTTGACCTAACAGTGGCAGCGTAGATGCATAAATGACATGGCAACATATTCAGAAACTTTCTGTTATGTTAGATTTCACAGGATCTGTAAAACTCCTACATCCTGACTGTGTCAGTTGATCATAGTTGGATATGTATATAACAATAGACCAACAAAGGCATCAGACTCATTCATTTGCTCTTTGTTCTGCTTTTGCTCTCAGGGTTTGGTTTGTTCCACTGGCTGCTGTTGGTGGTGTGTGGTTGGGCCAATGCCAGCGATGCCGTGGAGATTCTCTGTGTCTCTTTTCTGCTGCCAACAGCGCGCTGTGATCTGCATCTGAGCTCCTCAGACATGGGCCTGCTGACTGCCAGCATTTTCCTCGGTGAGTCACAGTCATTTAATAAATCTGTTATTATGTCTGAGCTGTGGCAGAGAGAAAGTGAATCAGTCATTTTGATAATCAATTAATGGTTTCAGCTAAAAATGCTGAATATGCACATTACTAATGGAGCTTTTCACTGTTTTCTTAAACATGTATAGACCAAACAAATATTTGAAAAAATAAGTTCAGTAACTTATTTTAACAACAAATTAGTGTGTTATTG
Source organism: Centropyge bicolor (assembly GCA_037975185.1). Classification (NCBI taxonomy): domain Eukaryota; kingdom Metazoa; phylum Chordata; class Actinopteri; family Pomacanthidae; genus Centropyge; species Centropyge bicolor. The sequence continues at coordinate 5,189,829 of JBBMOC010000027.1, forward strand.
CCTTGTTACATTCATATTTCTGTGTTCTAGGAATGATGGTGGGTGGCTACGTGTGGGGATACTTGGCTGACCAGAGGGGGCGTCGCAGGGTCTTGGTTGTGTCCCTGACAGTCAACGGGCTGTTTGGAGGTCTGGCCAGCTTGGCTCCGTGGTTTTGGCTCTTCCTGCTGATGAGGTTCATCAGCGGCATCGGGTGAGCACATGATTTGCATGTTTTTACATTTTTTTATTCCCATATAGTCATTTAGCGGAAGGCCACACACTAAGAGGTCATACAGCAAACAACAAGTCACAGTTTTTATCCCTACAGCAATTTGACACTGTGTAAAATAAATGAACAGGATGTGATCCACTTGCTAATCCTTTCTCACATATACTCAATTGAAGAGAGTACAAAGAAAATATATTTAATGTTTGACCTCATCAACTTCATTGATTTTTGTAAATATCTGCTTATTCTGAATTTGATGGCAGCAACATGTTTCAAACAAGGAGCAACAAAAGACTGTGAAAGTTGTGGACTTATCCAACTGATCCTTCCACAGGTAAACAGGTTCATTGGTAAAAGGTGATAGGATCATGATTGGGTATGAAAGGTTCATCCTGGAAAGACTCAGTCATTCACAAGCAAGGATGGAGAGAGGTTCAACACTTTGTCAAACACAGGATTATAGAAAGGAGATTAATACATGTCTGGTTTTTATTTATGTTATAAGTGAACTTTTGGACAGCTCAAGAATAAAAGCTGTTTTCCTCCTCTCTGCAGGGTCGGCGGGTCCATCCCTGTTATTTTCTCCTACTTCTCAGAGTTCATGCCCCGTCTGAGGAGAGGAGCAATGATCAGCGCTCTGGCCACCTTCTGGATGGCAGGAAACATCCTGGCTGCAGGTGTGAGGAGTAGAGGCACGACCCTCATGAATAAAATCAGTGTTGCAGAATAAAAAACATGATTTAATTAAGATTGTAAGCACAAGTGCTGCCAACCTCAGACACATGTTAACATTTAGACTAAGCTTAATTAAGTCTAATCATCTGGTGGTTGAAAGCATGAATTTCAAAGTAAGACAAAAAACACAGAATTCTGAAATAGAAATTGTGTCTCTCCGTGTGTTTATCAGTGACTGACCGTCTGTGTGTTTCTGCAGGTTTGGCCTGGTTGGTGATTCCAAAAACTTGGACAGACTTTTCTCTGGGACTGCTGGACTTTCAGAGCTGGAGACTGTTCGTGGTTCTCTGCTCTGTCCCCAGTCTCACTTCGGCACTCCTCTTCAAGCTGCTCATGCCCGAAAGCCCCAAGTTCCTCATGGAGGTATTCAGAGGCCAGAGCAGTTTTTGTGTTTGCAGGCTGATTTTACTTCCGAGCTTTGAGGTTTTTGTTCTGTCTTTGCCAGGCTGCCCGGGAGAAAGAGGCGATCCACGTCTTCCAGTTGATGTTTGAGATGAACATGTGGGGGAAAAGAAAGGATTTCCCGGTATGAGCTAAATGATGTTCACATATCCCTCTATGAAATAATTATTATTATTATTATTATTAGGTGTGCACATTTAACATGTTCAGATTAATTAGACACGCATCACAGGAATGAAGTGGTGACGATTATAAAGTACACAGATGTGGCATGCGATAGAAAAAGTGCAGAAGATGAAATCAAAAAGGAAGTAATGATATGCAAATGATTTGTATGTGGTTTATTCAAGTTCTCTAAACACTTCCTTCCTTCATTTTACTCTATGATAATCTACTTCAAGTGTAATGACTCTTGAACTCTTTTGAAGGAATTTGGTTTGTGTACCGGCTCCAAGCAAAGAAGGGAACCGGAGGAGACCAGGCCTAGGGGTTCACGTCGAGGGAGACTTGGCCTTATTTTGAAAAAGGTAAATGTCATGAACCCTGACGAAGCCATGACTGGGCATCCACAGGGATGAGTCAGAGGATTAGAGAGCAGCTGCAGAACTACATTAAAGCACATTTATCACATTCTGCTGTGTACTCCACACTCAAAGTCTTCATTACTGCTCAGAATGTGTCGTTACATTAACCTCCCATTTTTGGGGGGGAATTTTTGCTTGAAAAATGACTAAAACCAAATCAAATCAAATCAAAATAGCTGCTGATTATTTTTGATTTACTGATTAATTGTCCCATCAGTTCAGCATCTGTCCAGGTTTCCTTTGGGGTTATTTAACATGTTAATTTGGGAATATGCAGCATATAAACACAAAACTGACATAATTAAAGTCTTAAAACTGGATTTTGACCATTGGATCCTCCTTAAAATAGAGCCTTGGTATTACATACTAAAACCTTTATATTGTCAGTTGTTGTGCTTTGTGAGTTGGACTTTAAAGCTCCTCGGAGTTCTGTGGCCATGTGGCAGGTGCCTTCTTTTCACTTGGTAATCCAACCTTGTGAAGTAGTCATTCAGTTATCATTCCTTTTTAATTTCTGATCATTTTTATCCCTTTTTATATACCAGTGTAATAATAGATCATTTCTTTGACTTGCAGGGTTTGTTGCCCATTAAACAGATGTTTAAAGGTCCACTGAAATCCAGGAGCATCGTTCTGCTCATCATCTTCTACTGCATCTCCTTTGGGTGAGAAATCCCATTTCGATGTCTCCATACAGATTTGATACTGCTGTTGTCAGGGTGATGCACAACTTTAGGACTTGTATTTATCATGTGTGTTTCAATGCTGTTGTCAAGTCTGCTGCAGACAGTGAGAGATAAACCTCTGCAAATATTTTATCTTCAACAACCACAAATCATGCCACTTAACTGAAAAAAAGATGTTAGTCTTTAACATTTTGTCTTTAGTGCTTTATACCAAACTACTGCAGTCTCAGTGTAGGACTTTGTATGGACTGTATATAGAACATTTTCTCTCTCATTTCTAATCTCTTTTAATGTGTGTGTAGTTACTACGGGCTGTGGATGTGGTTCCCGGAGCTGTTTCAGAGAATCGAGGGCGGCGGTTCACCCTGTGCCAACGTGTCCCTCCCGTCTCCACTCCGCAACCAAAGCTGCTACCCGGTCAAGACAGCAGGTGTGTGTATCTGGGATGACAAAGAATTTATGTTGATTTTTACTGCCGCCAGCTTTCTTCTTCCCCCAGTCAGCAAACACAGACCTGGACCACAGACTCATACTGTAGCTCATCCACAGAAGACAATATGTTTGAGAATGAGGGAAGAAAATCATATTTAATCATTGTTGTTTTACTCAATGATATATGTTAAATCGTGTGAGAGGAGGTGTTAATAACATTTAGAGGAATTTTTAAAACAAAGGTTACACAAGACATAAAAAAATTAACTGAGCCAAATTTGTCTTCAAAAGACTTTTTTAGACACATGTACGTCACTTTATTTGTTTGCATCAATAAATACTGAAACTGCTTTGGTACTTTTCATTTGAAATTCAACCATCTCCCCGAGAACATGAAACTTTTATCTTTCAGTCCAGTGACGTGCTGCTCAGGTGAATCAGAGACTCTGAACTGTCCCGACAATAAGTTTGGATGTGCTGTGTCTGTGTATATTGTGACCTGTCAGTAAGATTTATTTACAGTCTGTAATTTTATAATAATATCCTGGAAAGAACTATATAATCTGATTTTCAATAATTCTATTCAAAATACTTTGTCCCTCAGGGGGCAATTCAGTTTGTGAACAGACTCGCTCTTCAATTACCATACTTTTACGACACCTTGCAGCGAACAACAAATAGCAGCAGTATTCAGTCGGCACTTTTCCATTTACTCAATTCAAATGAACTGCAAACATCGCTGAGAGACTAACCTTCAGTCTACAGTCACAAGTAGGAGTATAATTCAGATTAAAGCCGGATTAAAATCGGAATTTCAACGTTAATTTGCGAACTTCGTATTCGGAATTCTGGATTACAATTTATATATCGGGGACGATCTTGGCCCGGGGTTTATGCCCATAAAATTTAGTGTTTTTTGGGCGTGGTTTGTGGCCACGCCCATTTACCTACGCAAATTCTTTTAATAACTTTTCATTGTCAATGTGTCTCGTACACACCCTCCAAATTTGGAGCTGATCCCATTAAAACCCTAGGACGAGTTCGTTCAAATATGTAGCGTGCAAATCGCTAAAACGCGATGTTTAACGTTAATTTGCGAACTTCCTGTTCGGAATTCACGATGGTCGTAAGAGACTTTTTCGTAGGCCTTGCAATGCTTGTTATGCCCACCAATGTTCAGGCTTGTAGCTCAAAGTTGCCGGAGGGGCTGCAGTTTGAGGCCCCTAGGGGCCGCCATGGTGCGGTCTTTTTGCGCGGACACTGAATTCATAAATTTTTCGACGGGACTGACATTTTTGGCTAGGCGCAATCGCGTTTATCTCAAGCTGAAGGCCCGCAATTTGGCGTTAAAGTTAAAAATCATCCTAAGGGTTACAAGAGGGTCCTTCACACTTAGTGTGCTCGGGCCCTAAATATAAGATGAAGAAAGTTTCCAGTAATGAATAAATAATTGATGCATATTTACTTGGATTTAAGTTGAGTTTTTTTTTTCTATCTTCTTCTGTATAATTAGTACCAATTCACATGGTTCTTTCCAGGACCTGTAAGTCAAACCGATTGTGTCCTACCCCACTGCATGCTGGGACGGGCTCCAGCACCCTGTGACACAGTACAGAATAAGCTGGCATATGAAACTGCTGACTGGATGTTTGTTCTTGCTGTCCTCACTCAACCTTCCTGACAGTGTATATGGAGGGCTTCCTCATCGCCGTGTCCAACCTTCCAGGAAATATCTTCACCATTCTCATGATGGACAGCACCGGAGGAAAAGCTCTACTGTGTGAGTCTCATGTCTGTGAAATAGTATCTCAGTTTAATTCAGGAGCTAAACAAATAAAGCAGATCTAAGCAATTAATCTGAAGGGAGCACTCAGGCTTGCAGTGTGAATGCAGCCGCTTTCTCACCTTTAATCCATGAGCGTTGTCTCACCTCTCTGCTGCGTCTCCAGCCTGCAGCCTGCTGGCGTCCAGTCTGAGCGTCTTCCTCATCTACGTAGTGCAGACCAAAGTCCAGAGTCTGGTGCTGTCGTGCGTCTTCAGCGGCGTGTCGGTGATCACCTGGAACGCTTTGGACGTGGTGGGGACGGAGCTCTACCCGACACAGCTACGGTATCTTTTTTTTTTAAAACTGAAGTTCAGCAAAGTCCAAAGAAGTGGCTTAAGAATGACAGTTTAGATTTCTCTGTCAGTCTCAGTTTTTAATTACTTGGATTTATTTTTATTAAGTTAAGTTTTAAGTGATTCTCAACCTGGGCGATCCTGCCATAAATGTAAAAAGGACAAAATATGTATACTCCTTTATCTCCTCACACCTCCAAAATCCTTCAAATGGGTGATCTCACAACTCATGTTTTGAGAATGATGAATCTATGATGGAGGGGTCACAAGCCTGAAAAGGTTTGATCCACTTTTAAAAACTGAAATGAAAATATTCTGTTGAGTGTTCTCAAGCTTTTGCTCATGTTTTTGGTCCTTCTAGTTCTTCCACTAAGCTCTATTATATTACTGTCATTTTTTTTCTTTACTTTTTTGCTCTTGTATTTCAGTTTCTTTCCTTGATAGGAAATTATTTGCTGTGGTTTTGTGCAGAATGAAAATAGGACAGGGAACATTGCAGATACTTGACATTGCAAACAATAAGTAGGCAGGTTCAAGTAGAAACTTTATATGATTCACTTTGGTCTGTGGACAAATATTCAACTAAAATTCACAGTCTTGAGAAAAGTGTGAGGTTGTTCTCTCGTCTGTTCTGCTGTGCTCACACGTGCGTCTCCTTTAAGGTCCTCCGCCCTCGGCTTCTTCACAGGAGTGGGCCGAGTGGCAGCCATCATGGGTAACGTGGTCTTTGGAAAGTTGGTGGACACAAACTGTGCCGTGCCGGTCCTGATGGTGTCAGCTCTGCTGCTGACCGGAGGCCTGGTGGCTCTGCTGCTCCCACAAACCAGGCAGACCGAGCTCACCTGAAGGCTCGGACCATAAATCACTTCATCTTAGATTAATAATATATTCACAAATATCCTCTTATGTAAGCTGACTGGAGGATTGCTGGCTTTAAATCTCCTGTTTCTGCTCCCAGAGGGTTTTTGAATCCTGTGCCTTTAGTTGTCTCGATGTGCCTTTTTTTTATGGTGCCTTATTTAAAGACAGAGGCTCGCTGCGCCTTCCAAGAATTATTATTCAGGAGAGTGAGCCAGAAGAAAAAGAACTGTGTTGGTACTATAGTGTGTATTGTAAGGATGTGAGATCTTTGCCAGACATTAGTCGAAGTATGAACTGTCAAGGACACCTTTTAAAAGTTTGTCTCGGCAAAGATCATGTTGCATAAGTCAGAAAAGTAGTGTTGAGGATTAACTGGCTGACTGGATTAAAGACTGATGAGGGTTAATGTCACCTTGAACTCAAGGATCTCGAAGGATGTTTCAGGCTTTTATGTTTGCAGGTGCTGTTAGTTCAAGATATGTCTGAAGAAAACGCTACCAATATCACAAGTGTCTTTTTTTTTTTTTTTTTTTTTTTTTAAATCCAAATGTTTACATCTATCCAGAAGTGTATGACTGTTTACTGGAGATCATTTTCCATTTGACTTTTTCCATGACTGGAAACTTAGTCAACTGTTGGCTCTCGCTCTGTATCCAATCTGTCATTTTCCTACACAAACTGGACCAGTTCAACATTCCTGTGGAAAACCAAAGATTGCTAATTGTCCAATGACAATTGTGACAAAAGGACCAGAGGAGATATAAACCTTTATATAACCTGAGTGGCCACACAGCTGATGACTCTATTCCTGTCAGTGATTCTGTAACGTTGTCTGTTCACTGAATGTTTTATTTAAATAAACACTTCTTTTGTTCATCTGAGCTTTGTGTTTTGTTCTAATATCACCAACATTCTCATAAAGCTGTGGCTTTACTGAACACCAGTGGTGGAAGAGGGTTTCAGTTCATTTAGTAAAAGTATCAATGAACAACCTATTAACAGCAACATGTACTAACTATTAGGGATGAGCGAGTACACCACTATCTGTATCTGTATCTGTTTAACCATCTACATTATCTGTATCTGTATCCTTGTTCGGAGCGGGCGGGACCTAAACAGGAAGTGAGTGCAGAAATGGGTGACGCTTAAAACTGTACATTATTTTAAGTCTGAAATTGATATGGATTGATCAGGAGTTGCTAATCTACTGTATTCAAAGCCTATATACAGTATATCTCAATAATATTTATAATATTATTTTCATGAACTGCAGAGAGAAAGTGTCAGATACTGCATGCAGCCACATACAATAAAATATTAATATAGGCTACTTTGTGTGTTCAGCTATATGTGTATGTGTGTAAATGGTCTGTAAGACTGTTTATTTTTTAATGATCTGTGTGAACTTCATGCAAACATCCAGTGATGGCAAACAGGGAAATAATATGTCAGCCTTGTTGACTGTATTCTTCTCAAAAGCACCGCGTTAAGTACGAGCAAAGTTTTTCAATTGACTTCATATCACCAGCCAAACTAAGAGCAAGCAGACGGTTAAAAAAAAAAATCTGAGGCATTTACCGACGCGACACGAGCCGTTTTCAGCTCTGTCTTGTCAAATGCACGGGCGCGTTCGTTACGAGAGACGTGCAGAGACCATACAGTCTATGGCAGAGACGTGTCTGTGTAGGGAGGGGCGGGCTCTGTGTGTGACTGGCCAATCACAGAGCGTGAAGACAGTCAGTTCCACAATGAAGATTTTCCTTCAGCACAAGCACAGATATTGACGGATTTTACTCGTATCATAATCGTATTCGTCAAAAATGCTTTATCCGTAACGGATGCTCATCCCTACTAACTATAAATGACATTGTTAGATTGTGAATGTGGTTGAGGTTTGTTAGAAACCAGTGTTTTAATGTTAATGCTGTCTTGTATTTCATCAATTTCTCTGTTTTGTTTATATAAAATCTGGAAAGTATTTACTTTCCACCACTGGTTAAAACAGCAAAAAACATGAACATCGTCTGTTTAGATTTTTCAAGAAAGCATTTAGGAGAATGTCTTCTATATTTCACAATAGTGTGCTGCAAAGAGTCTGTTTACAGCTCAGACTGACTGACTGTTCCTTCAATAATCACAGCTGTCAGTTTGACATTGAACAGTTCAGTATTGTGCAGTGTGACCAGCCACAAGACAAAAGACACGGGACAATGTATCTGTAATTTTTATTTGTATAATAAATAAACTCGTAATACTTCAGGATCACATTTCACAACCACACACAGAGAATGAGAAACCATACTGTGAATAACTGAAAGCCGATGCCGATCAAACAAATTTCCAGACATGAATTGTGATTTGGAGCATGATTTTATCCGACGCCTCTGTTTTTACATTAAAAGTAGAATTTCTTACTCTTTACATTCTTCATCCTGACTCTGCTGCAGTGGCTGGAAATGTCAGGTGTGAGCGGATCAACTGTAAACAATGCAACAGGTAGAGAAAATAAAACTGACTCCTTTGGTAAAACACAGCTTTTTCCAACAGTAAAGAAACAATAAATAAACACACGGAGGATGTGTCAAAGGTAAGAAACGTGCAGCCACTGGACACATGAGGGAAGTCACATGACCTCTGAGCTGAAATCAAGGTAGGATTAAAGGCATGAGAACAGTGTTGCCTGACAAATGACATCAAGAACACTCAGCTTGAAAATGTTTGACATTATCATGAGCACTGTTTCACTTATAATCTATGGGTATTTAAATTTTAATCTCATCAGCTAAACACTACCTTTACAACCCCGATTCCAAAGAAGTTAAGACGCTGTGTTTTCAAATTTTTACATCTTGAAACGATTAGTCAATGGCCAGAAAATGACATTTTTTAAGGTAAAATTTTAAGTCAAAATCAATAATTTCTGGTTCCATATTATCAATTATTTGCTAGTTTTATTGATGTTTAAGGTAGTTAACTCTTCGGGTTTTATGGACCACCAATGAATCAATGTATCGAGAAAATTTAGATTATTCAATAATGTTAAATTTGGTGACAAAATTTTAAGTCGATTTGTTTCAGTGATTTTTCTATAATCTGCAATTGTGTCAAAACATTTGCATTAGAAATCTGAGAGAATTTGGTTTGTCAGACGTATTAATGAATCTGCGTTTAAATGTAAGAATTTTTTTTTAAAATCTCAGTAGCTTTTCATCAAAGACAAATTATTTCTTCTTTGTGGACTGATGATGAAATGGTCAAATGTCATTTTGAATCGTTTTGAAAACAGCTAGTTCATGTTTGCCAGGTCAATATTCAGAGTCATCACACACACACACACACTCACTCACACACACACACTCAGACACACCACACCTATAGTAGTACTGTATTACGTGTTGCAGTACATAGAACATTTATACATCTTCAGTTTTTTTAGAAATGCCCCACTTACTGTAATGAACATGTGCACTACGACAGCTAGGCAAAGGCTAAAATCGCAGAATTTTAGATGAACATCCTTCTTTGTTCCAGAGAACGTTGAGTTATTGATAAGTTATTATGGATTTATTGTGCCAAAACGTAACGATTGAGTTGTAGGCAGTTGTTGAGCCTTCGTGCTACATTCAAGTAACGACAAATGTCAGATAACTGGATGAGATCGGAGTCCACTGATCTTACAGTCTGGGTCTTTGCGGTGCCATGTTTTTGGGGGGAATTATACCTACAGCATATAATCGATTACTTATTATATCTATGTCTTATCTAAGCTAATAACTAACAAGCTAGAAATGAAAAGATTTGTGCATCTACTTATCAAAGAATAAGAATTACCTGCTTGGACGTATTATCTCTAAATTGTCTCACTACAACTCAAGTCAAGCAGAAAAAAGTAAATTTTAGAAATGAAAAGGGATCTTGTTTTAAATGTATTTTCTCAGAATAGACCTCCACTTGTTTTGATTCTAAACACAAGCTTCACTAACTTTATGTTCTTGAAACATTCAAGCATCTCATGGCTTTGAGCAGTTGGAGCTTGTGCAGTTATCACATGAGCTTAGTGTGTTCATATGTTCACACCATGACAGGTGGTTTTCTTTTGTTCATTGGATGTGAACGATCTCATCAAACAAAATCTTCCTAGTCGACGCTGTCACCAGTTTTGAGTTTGGTGTTTCACAGGCAGCTGATTCTCTGTTTGCAGCTCGCATCTCTGATCTGCTGCTACATGATGAACCATCCAGACTTTTCTCAGATTATTGTTCTCAGAGCCAAAACTGAACAGCTTCCAGCTTTTGGAACAAACTCCCAGAAAACTCAGTCTGATCCAACTCTCAGTTCTTTTACTTCAACAACAACTTGTCTCAATGCCGTTTTACATCTTACATTAAGTACTTCAAATTGCATTGTTGTTAAAAGGTGCTCCACTAATAAACCTGCTTTGCCACAAATAAAGGCCATAAGATGTAATTGAAAGCTTCAAAAGCATTGAGTCAGTGCAGGAAACTTTAAATTTTGAACACTTCAAAGATGCACAAATCTCTTTTTTAGTTGACTCAGAAATCGGATACATCCAATTGGCTCATCAAGGAAGGAAAATATGCTGCAAAAGAAATATTTTTGGACAATGACATGTAAGAAAAAAATGGGGAGAGGGGTTCATATCAGGTTCAGTCATGTCTGATTGTCAAAAATATCACACACAGCTGAGGCATTCAGTGAATATAGGACTCATTTTTAGAAGTACAGGGCTCTTGAACCAAACAAACTGGACTTAAACATTCTGGAAACTTCCTTGCTGCTTACAGGAGAACGGAGGAGATGCTACACGTGTGATGAGTCTCGGACGATACGTGACGGGCGTGAGGGGGGGCGGAGGGCGAAAAGGTGGAGCGGCCGGCCCGCGTCACTGCGTCAGAGCCAGCAGGATGTCCTTCACCAGCATCGTGCCGATCACCATCTTCTCACAGTTGACCGTCAGCTGGGCGGCTCCTTCCTCTTTGCTCGCCACGGTGACCAACACCAGGCTGCTGCTGGTCACCGTCCTGCCTGCGAACCTGTGGACAGGATGTTTAGGAGGAGGAACAGGAGGACTGAGGTCAAAGCAGCAGCAAAGAGCGGAAGCAAAGATGAAGTCGCAGAAATAAAGGAGGGATACATGAGTGTCAAGGTTTTAACAGGAAGAACAATCTGACAAGTTTATGGGATGATGCATGTTTTTCACAGTAAAACAAGATGTTGATATTTGCGTCAATCTCCCTCACCTGCACTCTTTGTCCGACCCACAGGGGACTCTGCTGAGGTTGGCGGCGGTGGTCACCCTCTGGACGATGGCGTGTTCGTTCCGGCACTTTGCGTCCAGGGTGAGCTTCTCTGTGATCTCGTTCATGCCCATCAGCTGACCTGGTGAGGAGTGAGCGGACAACTGGTCAAAATGGAAAACTCAGAAGTTCGCTGCTGCTTATTTTCTCTCTCTCAGTAGCGTAAAATGCAAAGCAGTAATTCATAATACAACAATACATAACATTAAGCTGCTTGTACAGTATCATTGTTTCATATATGAGGTAACATAAAAGATCTACCAGCTACAAACATATACAGTGTAAACAGATACTATACTGCTAACACATCTCCTGCAGTCCTCTAGGAGATTGATGTAATGCTCAGTACATCAATAATTACAAAATGCTACTGAAACTTAAACTGGAATGCACTGATGCTTCCCACTGAACACAGTACAGGAGTGACTCAGTTCACTTCGTCAGCTCGAAGCAATAAAAAGGCAAATTTGTGCACTACAAGCCGATTTAACGCCTCGTGAATTTTCAGTGCAGTTTGAAAGCAGGAAGTTTTTCACCAAAGCAGTTTTTCTCTTCAGGAATTAGGACTCTTATTTGAAAGTGGGTGCTTCCTGCTAAGCGTAAATTTTTGGAGAATTGCAGGTCAAAAGGCACTGAGACGTTTTTAATATGTCTTGATTACATATAAAACAATGTGTCAGTTAAAATCCAGTGTTAAACATCATCTGTGGTGTCTGTTTTCTGCCAGATCCAGACACTCCCTCCCACCCTGCATTAACCCACTTTCCCATCACCTGACCTTCCCCACACATCTGCTCACCTGTTCCCACTTTCCCCTCATAGGCCCTGCAGCAGATAAAGCAGCTAATTTACAATCATTCCTTCCCAGATTGCATTGTGCTTTCCAGCCTTTTGTTTGTTCAGCCTGCCTGACTCTTGACACTCCTGTCTTGGATACGTTTGTTATGATCAGTTTGAATCTTTGGTTGAAAAAAGTATGCAACCTGTGACAAGTGGTTACAAGTAGACAAAGCTTTGTATGAAAGAGTCCTGAGCCAAAAAGGCTGGAAGACACTGGGCTGATCGAACAATCAATCGATCAAAAAAAAAAATCTGCAAATGAATCACTGATGAAAAAGTTCATCACACACTGAAATATAGTCACTGAACCAAGACATGTAAAACAAGCTCTAACTCGTCGAGATGCTTTTTGACCTGCAAATCACAAAAACAATGTTTCCAGGTTCGAATGTGCAACAAACCATTCAGACAAAACAAAATGCAACAGTGCATCAAGTCAGATTCCCAACGTGTGTCAGTGGTTATCAGCAGCTCGAAAGCTCAGCTAACAGAAATACGAGCGATGGTGCACACGGTCGAGTGCTGCTCCGAGCCTCATGTCAGTACTTTTTGGTCACATGGTGCTTGAAGAGTGAATCGGGATCAGTGGATGAGCATTTCCAGTCATTCCTGGCGTAGCAGAGTGTGAGCGGCCCTGATAAGATGCAGGTTAGTACAGGTGAGTCTGTCTGCAGCTACAGACCTGGAGATGCACTTAAGTGTTGACGACCAAGGCGGGAGGGGAGGAGGGAGGGGGGGGTCAGCAAGAGGTGTTAGAGGAGGGAGGAGGAGGGGGAGTGAGGGGGGGTCTGTGTGAGGTCGGCTAAAAGGCAGGTGGGCACACAGATGGCTGGGAAAAACAAATCTGTCAAAGCCAACTTACCTAGATTGTGTAATAGCTTCTCTATTGGGGGACAGTATGAAGAGGGAGGAACCGTGGATATGACACATGTTTAAAGAGTCACTATGGGTTTGTTAGAGCTTCAAATCTGGCTCAGTGTTAGTCAGGATGGGAGATGAACACCAAACAACAGAAACATGCTGCTAACTGTTGTCTGTAGCTGCTCTACCAAACACTGGTTGGATTTTGGTGTTTTTAAAGTCGAGGATCTGTCACAATACCCACACCTGCAATACACAAGTTCGTCCCAAACACTCTCACACACAGGACACTTAACACACACCTTTCCTAACAGCACTTTAAAGAAGTGCCCGGAGATAAGTGTATCCCACAATTCACCACAACATCAGTGAAGATGGTGGCCATGTGCTGATAAAGCTGGTTTTGTGACCATCAGACATGAAGCAGTTGAAGTTTATGACATGTTGGATTCAGCCTGAATTTTATTATAACGTCCAAACACCATAAACAGTTACGGTGAATGTGAAACCTCCAAAAACAGTTATCACTTAATAGAGAATATCTTGTTTTTGATGAGAGTGATAAAAATAATATTATGTGTCTGACTTCTGACTGAGATTGTCAATGTCAATATATATATATATATATATATATATATATATATTAATATATATTATATCTATCTATATATATATATAATATATAATATATATTAATATATATATATTGATATAATATATATATAATATAATACATATCATATCTTATTAGTCGTTAGCAACTTGAGATATGAGGAAATTACAATCCTTACCTAGACTTTGTGTACATTTCAACTGAGTTTCCGAATCTGTGTTTTTTATCCTTGATCTGAATGTAACTGTAAAACTGTATGTTCTACTTATATATTTTTTGATTATGAGGGAATTAAATGAAAGATCTGAGCTCGACTGAGCCACAGGAGCTCCTCATTATCATTAATGAAGTGTCTCCCAGTGAGTCCTGATAAAGCTCAGCTGTCTTCACAGACACTCTGACACTGTAAATGCAAATATCCCTGAATGATACAGCAAGTGCGGGTTTCGAGACAGAGCCTCAGTTTACTGCACTGATGAAACTATTTTGCAGCAAACAGTTTGAAAGGCGATCGAGGCTTCCCATTGAAATGAAGAACCATCATGCAATACTGTGATTATTCATGTGACCTTTTCCTGGACAAGTATTCTGTTAACCTATGTTTTGTCTGAAAATATTGGCAATAAAGTTGCAAAAATGAAAAAAGAGAGAAGTAGTGAGAAAGGAAATATGAGAAATCACTTGTGTATCTGAACAGTACAGACAATCAGCAGCAGCTAACTCCTCACTTCCATTTTTAACGTGAAAGTACAGCCTTTTTTATATTTTATATTCCTCAATAGAATTATTACTATTAGAGCTCACCTTGCTCCTTTTTAAACTCGTTCTCTGTCAGGAAGACGGGCCTCATCAGTTCCCCGACCGGCGGCTGAATGGACACGAAGAATTTCCTGGTGTGAGTGCTAAAAATGGAGAAACATAAAGTTTTATTTTTGGAGGAATTATGATTATTTCTCTGAAAGGACTAAACTAAACTTCACTGCTCAGAACTGTTTTTTGTTTCCTCAGTGCTGTAGCAGAAAACCTGGTAGGCTGAACCACAATTGTGAGCTTAGAACAATATTTCACTTGGCCTGCAGACACATGCAACAACGTGAGCGTAATTCTAAAACTCAGCAGATTTATGAGAAATATTTCATTACGTCGTCGGCTCTGTTTCTGTTCGCAGGCAGTGTTTCTGTGAAAGAACCGCTGGGAGTCTGCACACTAAAACAGAATCCATCTCACCACAGCTGGAAGTTGGCCGCTTGTGTAGAGTCACAGAAATCGATGCCCATCACAGCTGTGGCCGTCTCACCTGCAGGCAGCAGCTCTGTCAACACACGAGAACAGAAAGAGCTCTGCAGTCAGCATCTATTTGATCTGAGATTAAACTTGTGTCCACCGCTGCAGACTGTGTGCTGTGTTTTATACGACTCACTGAAAAATCTAACGTCCCATTTCCATTACCAAATACTAACTCTAGGCAGGCTTTGAATAAGTGCTGTGATCACACACATTCCAAAACTGCACGTTTTGATTGACGTCAGTTGACATATATTAAAATATTTCCTGCAAATGGTGTCACGTCGAGAAAAATATGTTAAGTTAGATTTTGTTATGTTGTGTGTTGTCTTGTGATTTCCTGTATTATTTTGAAAATCTAACTCTCCCTCTCGTTTCAGATAACTTGCCCTTCCTAGTGTGTTTCCCGCCAGTGTGATTGTCTGCCCCGCCCTGATTGTTTCCACCTGTTCACCCACTTCCTCATGTATATATTGTCTGCGTCTCCCTTTGTCCTGTGCCAGTTCGACTTGTCTCGTTTGAGCAGTCAACCACGCCATCCATGTCTTGTTTACTTCTACGTCAGGTTATTGTTTCATTTGATACTTTGTCTTGCCATTGCTTGCCTTTTGTCTTTCCTCCATTGAGTGATTTTTCGTTTATACTTTGCACCTGTTTTTCCTCAGCCATTTGTGACCTCGCTAGAGTGATTTTTAGTTGTTGCTTTTCTACATTGCTTATCTCAGTGTTTTTCCTCTTAAGAGTGATTTTTGGTTTTCAAGTTTTCATTAAAGACTTTTATTTTGAAGTTTTGGTCTTGGAGTCGTGCATTTGGGTTCAGTTCACAGACCAGTCTTGTCAAATGGGTGAAGAATTTTTACTCCTGTTTGGTAGCTACCATTTTTTGCTCTGTTACAGATTCTGCACTTTGATCTACAACAAAACATTTAACAACACACTCATGTATTTGTTCAGTTTAATGGTTTAAAATATCTGGATTGGTTAACTCTCTGCGGCCTCTTCATCTTTATGCTCAGTCTGTTGTTCCAGACAGGGCTTTTATCCTGACAATTACTCGACAGATTGCCGTTAAATTTAGTGTATTCGCCCAGAGATTGAGAGATTCTTAATGGTCTTTGTGATTCCTGGCTCTGATGTCTGGCACCATTATCAGGTACAAATTTCAATACACATGAAATATGAAAGATACCCCTAGGCTTGTTTTTTAACAAGAGGAATATTGACGTCTTGTTCAAACACTTCAGCCCGTCACTCACCGATCTCAGGAAACTCTTTGACCCTCATCCCAGACTGCAGCTTCACGTCCTCCATGTGCAGGTTCTTGGCGTCGGAGGTGGCGCTGTTGGTGAACTGCATCTGCACCGCCACCATGTTCGCATCGGGACTGAAGGGCTGTCGGCTGAAGCAGTACTCCACCGACAGACCCTCCCCTGTGATCCGGTGCAGCAGCTCGTAGTTCTTCAGCGCACTGGAGGGAGCGATGGTCTGGAAACAGAGGACGAGATGAAGAGTCATTAACCATCCTGTTTTCATGACTTATTATTCAGACTGGGTTGATATCTGTTACAGTTCTGCAGTCAGGGTTCTGTTTAGACTTTGTTTTTGTTAAGCCTTTGTTTTACTGTCACGTTCCTGCCGGCCATCACTCTGTTTTTGTTCTCAGTTTAGTCCTTGCTCTGCCATAGTCTCGTTTCTGCCATAGTCCTGTTCATGTGTTCATGTTCATTCTTGTATTTGCCTTGCTGTGTTCTGTGTTAGCTTTATGTCTTAGTTTTTGCCTGTGTTCATGTCATAGTTTTTTCATTATTGTCCTGTCATGTCGTTGTCCTGTCAGATGTTCAGTTCTGTCGGTTCTAGTTCTGTGTTCTGGTTTCTGTTCTGTTTGCCATATTCTATATCCATGTCTTCTCTCTCACCCAGTCCCTGCATCATGTCACCTGTGTTTTCTTTTCATGCTAATCAAGACCACAACACTATTGAAGTCAGTTGTTTTTTGTTCACAGTTGCCGGATCGTCACTTCACGTAACCTTCATGTTCATGTTCACGTTCATGTTCACGTTCACCTCTCTTCACGTTATGCTTCACGTCCACGTCCACGTTCACGTCCATGTTATGCCAAGTCTTGCCTGTACCTGCCTGTTTTTCTGTTTGGATTTTGCCAAGTCTTGCCGTGAGTTTTGTTAATACTTCATTTAATTTCATTAAAGACTTTTTTGAATCAGCGATTGTGTGATGCGCTTGAGTCCGCATCCACCCGCCCTGACAATATCACTTGGAATGAGTTCTAATGATTGGTAAATTGACTTGGTAGTAAGTATAAAGAGCTAAAGACTTAAGCACATGTTTAGAGTTTAATGTCTTTTCATTGACTTTGATAACGGTGTGGTGAGGCGGCTTAAGTCAGAAATCCAGGTCAAGTGATGCCCTCAGACCCCAAAACACTCATTACAAACAATGGCTGTATAACTACAGAGACATTTATTTCAAGATCACACAAGTCTTAAAAAATATTTATTTAATAGCAGTGAGAATGATCCTACGTTATGTCCCCTCCAGTTTCTTAGTTCATGTCTTCTTTGTTTCATATTTTGCTACACTTCCTGTTTTATTTTGTGTTACTCACATCTCACCTCTCTCTCTCTCCCCACTTCCTGTCTTTGTGATTGCCTGCCACACCCTGATGGGTTTCACCTGTGTCTCATTGTCTCCACTCTCCTGGTGTCTTTATGCCTCTGTCTTTTGTGAAGTTCGTCTCAAGTGTTGCAGCATTTCCTGGTGTTAGGGTTCTTGTTTTTTCTTTTATTACAGCTTGCCTTTTTGTCCTTTGTTGTTGTGTAGCCCTTGTCTGGATTTTGGTTGCCTGATCTACTGCCTGTCATAACCAGACAAAAACGTTAAGTTTATTTTTGCAGTTATGTCTTGTCTCATGTTGTCCTGTCTCTTCCTGTTTTATTTTGGTAACCGTTTTCCTTCTCGTTTCAGGTTGCTTGCCCTTCCTTCTGTGTCTCCCGCCGGTGTGATTGTCTGCCCCGCCCTGATTGTTTCCACCTGACTCCCTACCTCGTGTATTTAATGTCCGCGTCTTCCCCTGTCCTGTGCCAGTTTGTCGTGTCTGCTATGTCCGTCAACCCGTGCCTTTCCATGCGTCCTATGTCTTGTATTGCAGCATTTGCTACCTCGTTTTCTTGTCATTTTTCTACATTGTTTTTCCTCAGCATAGCTAGAGCGATTTTTGTTTATTACTTTGTTTGTTTGATACTTTGTTCCTCAAGAAGAGTGATTTTCAGTTTGCACTTTGTTTTAATAAAAGCCTTTAATTTGGAATTTTTTGTCCACGCGTCCTGCTTCTGGGTTCACCTCCAGGCTGAGCCTTGTCACTGCCAGCCTGTGAACCGAACCTTTACTCAGGGAAGACCTTGATGTTTTCTTTAGTTGTGAAATGAACCCTCCTATTCTCCTCAAATATTACTAACACCTTTCACCCTTGGGGTTAATTTGACTGATTTGGTGATGATATGACGTTTCCTGCAGCGCCACCATCAGGTCAAACTTTCGGTTTTAGAGTTAGTGTATATTGAAAATCCTTCATCCAAATCTTTTCTAATTTGGGGTGCAAATTCTTGATTCTCACAGAATGATCTATATTGGTTGATGCTGGTGACCCCCCCCCCCCCATTTCCTCTAATAAACATATTTACTTACTTATTTGCTGTTTTGTTGTTTTTGTATTGCTGTTGCTTCACCTTTAGATTTTGGAAACTCTTGCCAACATGAGCAAGCCTATGTAGGCTTCCAAGTCAAATACATCCAAGTCTTTCCAACTGTCCCCATACAAACGCGTCCCCTCTAAATTTGTCATCCCAAGAACAATATTTTCAACTGATGGTGTTATGAGTTTTACACAGCTAAAACAGCTTGGGGTCAAATTGACCCCAGAGGAACACCAATGCGTGCAATATGTGTTCAGCACATTAAAAAAAATATCATCATGATAATTTTATGCTTAATCAATTGTACCAATCAAATTAGGAAAAGTCATGAAATATGAAGTCAAACAAAAAAAGGCAACAATTATTTTTTGAATGATAAACATTGATTGGGGTCAAATTGACCCCAAGGATAATAGGAGGGTTAAGTCCCCGTTCCTGTGGTTTACTAGTTGTGACATCTTTAAGATGTAGCCGGGCACAATCTCTTCCAGAATATGTTCTATGAGTCTGTCTAACGGAGTGAAGATACAGAGCAGGAAGATGAGAGACGTGTGAAGTTACTCACCGCCGGAGATAGAACAGCGTCAGACAAAGACAATCCCTCCAGGTCGGTCACAAGGCTGTTGGACAGGAAGGTGTTGACGGGTGTGACTTGAGGTGAAGGAGCGGGTTCAACTGCGAAAGGAGACAAAATTATGATTCTGCAGACTGTATTTATAGATCTGTTATCTCCAATGGGAACAAATGTATGTTTTTTTTTCTGATTACCAGAACAGTTGGTTACTATCATTTTTAGAAATAATGACGTGCTTTACAAACGTCCTCGTCCATTGACTTTGCTTCACTGAGGTGAGTGTCATTGTTCTTTCTTTCAGAGCAGAAAGCTAACAGAGATGAAAATACTCACAATCGTCGAGGTCGAGCAGAGACATTTCTTTCTTCTCTTTCTTGCTCTCTTTCTTGACAGGCTTAGGAGGAGGTTTAGATTCAGCTGCCTGGAGGGAGATGAAAGAAACCTGGCATGAATACTTGCAGATTTGTATGCAGCTGTGTGCAGGTGAGGCAGTCTAAATACAGGAGTGTCTGGTTCGTAAGTCAATGATAAGGGATGGGTTTAGATTTTGTTATAATGTCTTTTTTAGGGGCAGAAAGAATCGTGAATTCACCTGTGTTCAATATTTTGTGTTTTCACATTGTCAATACCTTTTTTTTCTTTTTGACTTCTGTGTCCGACTCAGACTCTTCTGACTCTGACTGGCTGCTTTCAGACTCGCTCTCCTCCTCCTCTTCAGATTCAGACTCTGACTCGCTCTTCCGTTGTTTACTCTTCCTCTCGTGCTTCCTCTCTTCTTCTTCGCTGCTCTGCTCGCTGGAAAGGAAAGCAAAGTTCAGGGGTCTCATTAGGATCCCGGATTTAAAATGATTTAAAATCTAAAATGCATTAGGTCCATGTGCTACCTTTCGCTTTCTTGCACCGGCTTCTTTAATTCCTTCTTTTTCTTCTTCTTGTCCTTTTCCTCCTCGTCCTCCTCCTCTTCCTCAGACTCAGAGCCTTCCTCGCTCTCCTCGCTCTCTGATCCCGAACCGCTCTCCTCGCTGCCGCTTCCACTTTCCGAGCTGCTGGCAGAGTCCGACTCTGAGGAAGAAAGGGATCAGAGGTCGAGCGGCTCAGTTATTTTACACAGGAAACAGGGGCAGGTGTAGTCGGCCTTGCACCTTTTATAGTAGACATAGTATACTCTTACACAGATAAATACAAGAGCTGGGACCAAGTGAGTTTCACATGAACCAATTAAGTTTTAAACAATTCCTCATTCAAAAGAATCAAGATCAAACTGGAATACCAGTTTTGATCTGTAAAATTATAATTTGATCCTCGACATTCACCAAAGAGGAACATTTTTATTATCCCCTGTATTATTAATGGCCCAGACACATTTTTTGATCCCAGGGGCAAGTTACAATAAAACATTCAGCAGCACCACTGACATTCTGATTTTCTGTCTCGTAGAACATACCTGAGGCACAAACACAAACAACGAAAGAAAGACAATTTTACAGCCGCACAAATGATGGTGGTGGTGGTGCAAGACATGGATGGCTTGCATTGACATTATACGTCAGCAAAGAAGATTTAATTAGCCAATAATTTAAATCTTTACAAAGAGAACTTGTCAGATTTAACCTGACATCCAGATTTTTGCATTGTCTTTTTGTTTATTCTCAGATGTAAACTACTTTTTCACAGGCTACTGAAAGGAGGGTTATGTATTAGATATGGATTATGGTTACGACTAACCCAACCAAAACATTTTCATTTTCCCAACAAGGAAAAAGAAACACACAAAAAAACATAATCCTGAAGTGCTCAATTAGGAGTACTAGCAGTAGTACTACAACCCTGATTTCCTACAGTGTCTATTGATGTTTGATAAGTTTCCTATTGACAACACATCCGGCTGAAAATAGTGCCCAACAAATACCAACTGTTTTCGATATAAGACATTACTGAGCCTTTTTAAAAATGAATCTACACACTCATGATTTCCTTTTAAAGACAAAGAATTTCAGAAGACTCAATTATTTTGGGGCCGAGAAACAGGGTATGAAAGTCTGGGACACACTATTTGTTTTGGTCTTTCTACAGGAAGTGTTGACAATAAGAAAAACATTGAATGATGGTGGCTTTAGCTTTAAATGGACATTGGTTATATCACATAATTCTCACACACATACAAACACATCTGTGGTGGACACTAGGAGCCCCCTAAAGTTACCACTGTCAGCTGACTCCGTCGGCCCGGACTCGCCCTCCGAGTCCGAGTAGAACGGCTTCTCCACCTTCTTCTCCTTCCTCTTCTCTCGGCTGCTGCATTTGGTCCATTCGGGCACCTGGCAGACGAAGCAGAGACGTTGAAACAGTGAGCCGCCAGCTCGGCTTCGGTGACAGACCCCTCAGACAGAAGCAGAGACGTGGGCAGATTACAGTAGCATGGCCATGAATGCCTCTGCCTGGGCGTGATGCAGCCAAATGAAGCCAGCCATCAGATCTGCTTTTAGATCTGACAGTCAGAGAACAAATTCAGTACACACACTAATGCTTACATGGAGCTTTTTGGGGGCTTTTTTTTTTTTTGCACAGATAGATGTGAGCACCAGGTGATGCCTTCATGACCAGTTGCAGAATGGTATTCTTGAAATACAGGGAGCAGTTCCATTAAGAGAAGTGATGTCTTTGAGGAGCGGCGGATGTCCTCTCACATTTGACAAACAAAGGTTATTCGTCTCGTTCTTTGTTCGTTCTGTGACCAAACTCATTAACTGGAGGCATCAGCTAATGAGGACGGACATCACCCAAACCCCATTTAAAACCCACAAGGCTGCTAATGCTTCTCGACATGTCAGAGGACCACGCGTCCGTCTAAAAGAATCACTTCTTTAATGGCAGAGACCGAGGAAGAGGGTGCCGCGTTTCAGGTAGCTTTGGCTGAGCTAAGCACAGGACAGCAACTACGTTAAGGCGGGGTGTCAAAAAGCACTCGGGTTTTGCCGCTATATGGGTTTGAGGCTCAAGGAGGTGGGCTCTTTGCCGCTAACTGACTCACACTCGTTAATGTTGTGACTCTTTCAAGCAGCGTAAAAACCTGGCAGATGTGGAAAAGGAAAAAAAAAAGATTGGGATGGAGGTGAGATAGGGAAGGAAAAGTTTTTAGAAAAAAGTCAGGAAAAGCAAGAGAAAACAGGCACAGGAAGGTTTCTGGGTCTAAAAAGAAGACGTGTGAGAACAGTTCCTGATATCACAGAGACAACAAATAAAACCCAAACGTCATCACAGCAATTATTTACCACAATATCTGACAATTAGGTAGGTAATAAAATTATCAAGGGAATTCTGGTAAAATCAAAACACTCCAATATAACTTAATTATACTTAAATATAAGTAAAATACGGAAATAAAAAGTCAACATCAACATTCATTACTTACTCACACGTCAAGCAAAAACGTGACAATGCATTTAGTATAAGTTTCTTCATCAGTGACAAAGCTTGATTGGATCGACATGAACTGGGTGAAGAGTGAAACAGGAGAGGGAAATGACACGACAACATTTGTGACACATTCACCAGCCGTGTCACAAATTTCAGGCAAGACCAATCAGGTGCAGAGGAAGAAAACAGCCGAGCTCAAGGTTCACTTACTTGCTTGTTCTGGAGCTTTTGGTCATATCACATTTATACAGCGCTTTCATCCAAAGCACTTACAAATTCACCCAGTAAACTACCATGTCCAACATGCAGACAGAGGGACTCTACTTCCTGAGCCACAGCCCCCCCACATGGTCTTCATCTTCATCAAAAACAGCTAACTGTAGAGGCTATTCTTCTAAACACTTATTGGGCTTCTTGTCCTTGTTGGCTTGATAAAAAGTGTGACTAATTGAGAAAGTGGATCTTGACTGAAGATTGTTTTGTCAACTGCAGTTTTCAAGGCCAAGAAAGAACTTCAACATCAAGTTAACGCCGACAAGGATGAGAAGTCCTCAGATTTCCACTGATGATGAAGTTCATGGGATACGGTCAAAAGCTTTAGGACAGGTAAGTGGACCTTGAGTTGAAACTGTTAAACGCTGTTTCTAAGACCAAGAATAAACTGTCAAGCTCAGTTTTCTAATCCTTTCAACTTAAATCGGCTTCATCTTTAAGATTTAGCATCAACTCTTACTTATATCTTATATTCATATCAACTCTTATTCGACATCTTCATCTTTAAACAGGGTAAAGAATTATCTCTTTCTTGGGACACGGACGACTGTCACATTTATCCTCTGTTAATCTGCACTGATTCAGGGACTCAACACTGAGGAGTAAAATCGCATTAATCTTATCTCGTCAACTTGACCATCATCAGTTACTCCATTATGACAACCAGAGAGAGATTATAGGAGGAAAGAGAGAGCATCATCAAAACAAACACCACTGCACTCCAAAACCGAGGAGGAGGAGGAGGAGGAGGGGGCACCTCTCGCCAGTCTCCTAGCAAGCCGATCCGCCCCTCGCTGGTGGTTATGACTTCCTCTATCTGTGGAGACGCATAACGTGCAGAGGGAGAGTCCGTCAGAGAGGTCGGAGGATCCGCTGACCCTCGGAGCTTCTACAGCCACAACATGAGTGGATGTAATGGGACTCAACTCAACTTCAAGGTGTTTTTTGCTTGTTTTGCTTTTTTCATTGCCGACTATTTTTCAAAGCATACCAGAGGTTTTTAGACTGATTTCCCACCTTCCGAGCTGAGATGTGTTCAAGTATCCACACATCATGTTTAAATGTCTTATATTGAAAGGATTGTACCAGATGTTATTTAATACTATTAATTATAAAAAAAAAATAATAGTCAAGTTTTCATACAAGACACAATGATTCTGAGATTGTCAATAATTAGGTTTGGCCTCTTTTTTCTTTTTATTAGTAGATTAAGTCAAGTTTGCATTTCTGCTATTAGCACATAGAGTGGCAGAAACAGGTTTTCAATAATTTATCCGTCTCTTTTAGCTATTTCAAGGTTCCCTGCTCACTAATCCACAATCTCTCCACGTACCTCCAGGAAAATGCAGAAGTGCTCTCTGGGGTAAATGTGTTGCCCTGGTTGGCAATAAACGCGGTATTAGACTGATCTTAACCATGTTGTTTTTGCAGTTTGAAAAATGAAAAACATGGCAAAAAGAAACTGTAAGCAAAGACTGAAACACAGCCAGTTTGTCTGGTCAGGTGTAGAAAGGCTTCATGTTGATGTGTGAGCTGTCAGTTACCAGTTGCAGGACCCTGACATGACGTCACACGCTAATGTAATCTGATCCCTGCCAGACCACAATTGCAAATCTAGTTGCGGCCTTGTTGTCAGAAAATCAATCAGATGTCGGAGCTTCTTCGAATGCAGCTACAGGGAGAGTTTTCACAGCTGCTTTATCAAATGATGTAAAATCGCTCTGATAACGAAATAAACGCAACAAATTGTTCGCTGTGATGGATCAGCTATCGTTCAACTCAAGGAATCAAATATCTGCCTGAAAGGTAGGGAATCAAATTAGAAGAGAATTAAATGCTTTAAAAAACAGTCGACAGTGATGTAACTTGGTAAACCTGCTAAACGCTCTCTCTGGTCTCTTCTGCACCTACAGTCAAATTAAAACAAAACTCAATGCACCTGTGGCCTCATCTTGAAATCTGCATCACAAGGAAATGACAAGTTAATGCTGGGTGTGGAACACTGTGAGCAAGTCAATCGACACTATAACAACAATATTTAACAAATATGACGACAAAATCAAGCCTTGAGGTCACTCCTGAAAATCAAGCGGTTTTGATTCACGTCTTGATTCGTGACACACTCAAGTTTTGATTTCATGTCTTTAGATTTACATTGTTGGTTATGAACCGATGGCACATGGAGTGAATGGGATGGAGAAGAAGAGGAGGGGATGTGGGGAGTTGGGATCATGTTCGACTGAAGAACGTACTCTGGTACTCAGCTATAGTCTAGTAGTGTCTAACTTGTGTTTCTATTTGAAAATTTAGGGAATAATTAGACCTATATTAAACAGAGTGACTTCAGATGCATAATATCAACTACTGGCTGCATCTGTACTCAGCTTAAACCCCCCCTTAGGTCAACCTCAGAGAAAATCTATAGGAGATGTGTTTTACTGCTGTGGATATTGATTTGTTGTGAAAACTTGTGCTGTAGCTCCCAAATCTGTTTCCTTCTGTATCACATGTGCTATTGGCTCAAACAGCGGTGAGAAATCACCTGGACGGGGCGAGCGAGCTGCTGCCGAACAGAAGCGAGCGCAGCAGAGAGGGGCGAGGAGTTCAATGACTGTTTTCACAGTGAATCAGAAGTTTTTAAATAGAGACTATAATCCTCTTTTCTCCTTTGTGACTCATTCTCCTCCATGGAGGGGGGGAATAGTTCAGCAGCATTTGAAAATAGATGAGAGGCCAAAAAAGATGCATGTTACAGATGAGCTGTTAATGCTAATGAGCTGTAAGTGAATGGGAGATGACTAGTGAAGAGGAATCAATGTTATATTGGAGTTAATGTTATATTGGATGTGAGGCTCTGGTGACGCTGTCTAGCCCCTCTGAGGCACTGCTCTGGGGCAGGAGCAACCCTCGCTCCCCTCCAACTTTTGGGGCCCCCGGAGGCCCCAGAGGGCCCCTGTGTCTCTGTATGTTACTGTTCCCACTGCACGCACAGACTCCTTCACCTCCACGTTGCGCACGGAGGGATCTGGGGCGGCTTCAGGCCAGTCAGGCAACTCCTGGTAGCCGCCAGCCTTGGCATTCAGCAAGTGGGACAAAGAACCCAACTGGAAGTGGTCTCGATCTGAAAGAGCAAGAGAGAAATGAAATTCAGGATGCAATTCTAAAAGTCAGGCTTTTCTAAAAATGGACATGTAAGTGTTTGTTAAACTGAAAATAATAATCACAAACTAGATATAAACCTACCAGCTGATCAGAACACACATTTGATTAATCTCTGTTTCAGTGTTCAAGGCTATCTCAATAATTAAAGCTGGACGGTGTCAGCCTTCAGCTCCCTCTAAGTTGTGATAAAATATGGACTTTAAAATGGCCTCTGTACCTTTAAAGGGAGACTCGAGGACCGGTGCGGGTTTGAGGGCGAGGAACAGTTTCTTAGCATATTTGCTGAGTGCTCCACTCTTCTCGGTGGGCACGATGAGCTGGCGAATGAAGCGCGCCCGATCGCGGATGTCGTAGTTCTGGTCGTACTTGGCCAAGTTGAGAACATACTGCGTCAACAGTTTGGTCTGCGAGAAGAAGGAACGTGAAGGACATGAAGGATGAGGACAGTGCAAACAAGAATACTTACAATATGGTGTGCGTGTGTGTGTGTGTGTGTGGGTTGCTACAGTAGGTGGCTGCTACTAGGTACTTGAATGAAGAACTTCAAGTGTAAGTTTCAAGTTGTTGTATCAGTTGAAGTGAATGGAAGAACTCTGAATGTTTTTTCAGTGAAAGAATGAATAAGTGACACTTTATGTAGGAAGTCAGTAAAGCCTGGGATCCTACTATTTTGAATCTTAACGATACAACAGTTGTTTGCATTAAGTTTCAGTTTCCCAGTCTTCCAGGGGAAAAACTTTGGGTTCCCCCTGTTTGAAATGCTACTAAAAGAAAAACATGCCATTCACCTGTTTGGAGTTGGTGAGATAGAGCTTGGCAGCCAGATTGATGATTTGTAGCTTGACGATGTCCTCCTCGTTAGTGAACGACTTGGCCATCTTCCTCAGGACATCCGGGGCAATCTTGGGAACGTGCTCACAGTATTCTCCAATCAGCCACAGGATACTGGCCCGCGCCATCGGCACCTGGCGACCATTAAAATTATTTCCTACTTGTGCTGGACATGGATGTAACTCCAAATCCACAGCTGAAAACACCACTCGTTTCCTTTCCTGTAACCAGACATTTCAAAACCAGACAGTGACAGTTTGAGACTCTCACCTGGATGTTGTCTGTTAGTTTCGCCATGTGCTTGATGATGTCACTGTGCTTCTCCGGTTGCATCTGCAGCAGCTTCTTAATAACCACCACAGACTCAGCCACGACCAACTCTGCTCAGCAGCAGGAAGAAACACTCATTAAATCATTTTTTCTTCATCATTGAGTTACTAAAATGAACTTCATATTCAGTCCCTTGAAACAGGTTATAACAGGTATAAGTTTCTTTATTAGTGTCTTGGATATTCTTATCTAATCTTGTAAAACCTGTTAGCTTCTGCTTCTATTTTTCACTGCTCTAAAATCAGTTTTACAATTTAGAAATGCAAATTAATTGACGAAATTATCCTCTTGGCCCAATATCTGATATTGATACAGTTTTTCTTCTGCAATATATATATCGTTTTAAGAGCATCTAGAGAACCACACAGACAGACTTACCGTCTCGGTTGGACAGCAGCTGCACCAGGCCGTTCAGACACGTGTCCCTCACCTCTCCGATGTTGGTAGCACAGCGGCCGATGGCTTGGATTGTGGCGGCCACAAAGTCTTTATCCATGCTCTTAATGTATGTCTGTGAAGAAAATACTCAGTGCAGTCACATTCAAAAGAAGGTTACAGCTGTCGAATCCCTCCTCCCTGAAGTTGTGTTTGACTGTACCTGAAACTCTCTGAGAATGGTGGAGATGTTTGTCTCATTGGCCAAATTGGTGAGAACCTCCAGCTGCAAAAGACAAAAAAAACAAGACGATGTTGAACAGTAAATTTAAAACAGGAGTCCATTTACTGTAATTACTGCAGCGCTCTCTCCGGTGACGTTGTTTGTTTACTGGCTTTGTTTAATTGCTTTTAAAAATGTATTTTTTTTCACACTGACGTCCACGTCTTAGAAAATACTTCACTCTGATTCACGGGAATGGATTTGGCACAGCAAGACGAAATCCTTGTTCAACATTATTGTTTTTTATTATTCACAATGGTTGAAATAAATTACACCTACACAAACTCACTCTCTGACAGTTTGACATCTTTTTTTTTTCCAGCTAAAACATCTTTTGTCATTGCTCCACTTGTTTCAAGGACATAACTCAGTGTGAGCTGTTTTTCAATGATTGAAAACAGGCAAAAGATGCAGCAGATATACTGTATGTTATACTACCATTCCTCGAAGTTAAGACAATTAACTGATTGAATCCATTGATTGATTTAGTGTTAAGATTAAAGGGAAAGAACAGCACCATAGAAAAGAAGAGAAAATCACCTTAAGGACTTTTATCTGGGTTGGGTCTGTAGAGCGGATGTAGAAACTCTTCAGGTACGGTTCAAACATCCCCTGTGAACAAAGTCAGGAAGAAAAAAGAAAAAAACCTAATTGAATCTGCAGCTCCATCAGCATTTGGTTTCAAGCTCAACACACACAAGCAGCCAAAACACCAGCAGCTCACCCTTCTCTTAATCGTCATTGTTGCCACGTTCTGAAGAACAACATACTGGACTTCACTGGAGGAGGAGACAGAGACAGACAGGCATACATTTGACTCAACTCAGTGTGCTTTACAATGAAGGACAAAATATAAAAAATACAGGAACAAACATTCGAAACATAGGCAACATAAATATAAAAACAGTGTCATGGTTTAAGTTTATTCATTTCCTGTTTTATTTTGTAAGAGTGATTTATGACTGTTGATTAGTTTCACCCATTATCCTCCTCTCCTTGTGTTCCCCCTCTCGCTTTGCCAGTTCGTCCTTGTACCTTGTGTCAAATGTGTTTTTCCTCATTTTCTTCTTGAGTTGCTTTTTTTTCCCCTGCTCCTATTTGGATTTGCTTGCCAGTTTTTACTGCTGTATCTGTTTTTGACTCTTGCCTGCCTGACCATCCAGTAAGTCCTTTCATTTTTGTTAAATAAATAATTGAAGCGCACTAGCTCTGCCTTGGGTGTCTGCATTTGAGTCTTTTTCCCTGTGAAGAAACTGAATGAGTGAAACGTACACTTATATGATTTATCACAAAAACAAGACCATTAAAAACTGGTTAAAAAAGTGGAGTAGCTTTCTGGTGAAACATCAAGGCCTCATTCGTCAAGCTGGTAAACTGATGCGATGTTGTAACGACAGCTGAGAAAACCACTGACTCCATAGGAATAATGAAGCCAAATTAAACATATCGAACAGTACAGTGGGTTTCTGACAAATCCCCCACAGAGCGACGCTGCTGTTTGGTTCCTGCTGAGTGATGATGCCATTACAGCACACACAGCCACAGGGGCACTTGCTCAATAAGAAGCTGGCAGTTTGCAGGACTTACAGCCAAGACGCCACCTATGTGCCATCATCACTCCTTATGGTTTATGCCTTCATGTTTACCTCAGTCTCACTGAGCTCCCTGTTTAATTTCACCTCCTGCTTCAGGGCTCTGGAGATTTATTTTACTATCCTCACTTGTCTTTTTTTGTCATACTTTTTTCCACTTTGCTGAGTTTCATGGTCGTTATAGCTTTCTCTTCTCACATTCAGCTGTGTATTTTGTTTACGACACTTCGACTTGTTTTTTTGTCCCAGACTCATAAACACATTTTTATTTATTTTATAAAACGCTGCTGCCAAAAATCTATCATATGGCAATTTGTATGGATAATTTAATTCAAATTATAGCCAGTGAAGCTCACCTGTGGCTCCTCAGGAGACGAACCAGGGCCTTGGCAATCACACCCACCTCTGCTTTAGGAGCGAGATGGAAATACAGCTGAGCCACAGCCATCACCACCTGGTAGGAGAAGGCAAAGGGAAGGTAAATGATGACCAGTGATACAAGCTCACAGTATAAAATACAGTAAAAATTGCATGTACTATTATGTCCCACTGGGTGTTATGTTCAATACTTGGTTCTCTATTGAAAATTAATTTTCAAAGCAACAGCCCAATACCAATGCATCACTGTCTTACAGCCATATGTTGCAGTGTAGATATGGAATGTTTTGAATTTATTCTGTCAGTGTGTTGAATATGCTTTAAAAAAAAAAACTAAAGCAAATACAGTTTTGCTTTCTTCTTACAGCTTAAAGTGAGAAGATTAAATTCTGATCCAAGACATAATCTGACAATGAGTTTTTCAGGTGAGAGGGTTTTGTTTTTTAGGTCTTTAAAGCACTAAACCACCTAATTGCACAACATTTAAACCTGCATTAACTGATGAGTTTTTTTTTTGGTCTCCACCAACCCCTGAGGGAAATATTCATCTCTTACCTGCTAAATGCTGTATTAACTATGTTCACCAGTTATTGCTACGCTAGTCGCTAACTTTATCTGTCGCCTGTTTGGTGCTGAGCAGGTAACATGCAGTGTGTAGTTGGAGCCTTTTCACTGAAAATGGCTGCCTGTTGCATGTGGAAACAAAGCTATGAGAGCTGAAACCTGCTTTTAAGCTCTGTAAAGCCTAGTGTGATTATTATAATAACTTGATTTATATAGCACCTGTAAAATGAAAGTTAGAAAGTGCTTTACAAAATATGAATGAATGATTAATTCTCAGTAGGTTCATCACCACGAGTGACCCTTTTCACACTGTCATCACATTGTCATTTGATACAGCATTAACATAAAAATATTGTGGTGGATTTTGCCCCCCTAAGAAGCACATGTATATGACATTTTCCCGCAGCTATTCACTAGAGAAGAGTGGGAAAAATGAGAGTCACAGAACAGTTGAACTATTAAAGACATTAGAGCAAAGGGGAGACATGTATTAATTACTTGATAGGTGCAAAACAATAAGCTGCATAAACTACATGCAAGATAAGGAAATGCATTTGTTGCCTGAGGAACAGGGCTAATCTTGAACCACCTTGAAGCAACCAGCTTGATTACAGCAGTGCAAAGGCAGAATAATGTGTGACGGGTGAATTTCATAACATCCAACATGGAACAAAACAGGCCTTCCAAGGTGACCACAGCAGCACTAATGTAGTGTGATTTATTAATTTCCTTCGGGAAATTATCACTTGTCCCCATTTCAGAGGGAGAGGTCAGCTCTGATTAAGTGTCTTGCTCAGGGACACTTCAGCTGGACGGATGCTTGTTAATAATGTCTCGACTACTCACTACACCAACCTGCTGCTCAGTGTGGAATAATGCTGGAGAGAAATTACGATCTCTGCGATGGCAGCTGACACAAAAGCAGAGTTAATGAGCTGTGCTGTGTTGTACTGATGTAGGTGCAGGTGGAGGTAAAAGTGCAGTGGTCTCACAGCTGCGTTGCGGCTCTGCAGGAGCGGCTTGGTGTTCCTCAGCAGCAGCCGGTGATCTGGATCCATCACGTACGGCTTCCTCTTGGCCATGGCCGTAGCCTCCGCCTTCTTTTCTTTCTCCTCCTCGTCCTCATCCTCATCTTCATCTGAGCCGTAAAAAGTCTTGTCCCCGCTGCTTCCCTCCTCCAGCAGAGACTCCTGCAGAGACAGCAGGGATTAAACAGTGTGTCAGGGGGACAAATAGACCCAGGCAGAAATCTCTCTTGCATGGAAAGTAGTTAGTGGCTGCTTAAAAAGTCTCTAGAAGTCTCCAGATGGTAATTTGCTCTTGCATATATTTATTAAAAAGCAGAAACACTGTGTGTGTGAAGCATTGTCATTAGACCTCCTTGTGTTAGACAAATATGTAGCAAGAAATGGCTGCAGCCATTTGTCCCCACATGCATTTCAAATTACCACAATAACAATGTTCATCACAGCATGAAAAATGTCTCAATTTATTGCTGGTCCTTAATGAGAAAATAAATCGACAGGTGGGTCTGAAGAACTGATAAAAAAATCACCAAGTTGGCAACATTGAAAGAGGAAAACAATGATAGGATTCTTTCAATTTGTACCCCTGCACAGTCACAATGGCTGAACGGGAAGAAAATAATTAATCCAACAATATAAGTTGTATTATTGCAATTAATGTTCCTTTACACTTTAGTTGCACAGTAATCTCCCAAAATTGTGTTCATATGCAAAGTAGTTGTTGGTGACAACAAGTAAACTTACTTCTGAGTTTTGTTAGTTTGCATGAACTACGTGTGACATGCAGCAAAGAATTACATCAATTACAGTATATAATTGTATATGTGATCAAATTCATTCAAAAGAACAGTGCATTACAGTGTATTTAGTGTGTCTGTGTATACACAATGCAAAACACAATGCAGTGAGTAAAACTTTGGGAAAAGTACAAAGAAAGTGTTAAAGCTATATTGGCAACAATTAACTGATAATTTTTTTTAGTCAATTACCAAAAAGACAATGTAGATAAAAGATTAATCTTCGATTATCAGGGAAAAATCAGAGAAAATCAGTACCAGCTTCACAAATTTGTGGATTTGCTTTGTTATATTTCACTGTAAAATCAATCAAGCAATCAATCAAAAAGAAAGAACTTATTAACTGGCATCAGTCTTTTTACATAAAAGAAATAGCTCCATATTATCAGTTGATGAGCAGAGATTAAATTTTTAATAAACTGATCATTTTGGGACTTTACTGATTTTGTGTTTCATACTCACGTTGATGTTGGGGTTGAGGAACTGGGTCCTGGCGTAGCGGGTCAGCATGTTGATGATGACGACCTGCCCCCACTCCTCCACGTCGATCAGGAGGTTACACAACTTCCTGTAGTTCTTGTGGATCAGGTCAATGCGCTCGGGACAAACCTCCTCAAAAGCCATGACAACGCTTCCTGCCACCAACTGCAGCACATTTTTAATCACAGAACAGGTGGTGGTGTTAGGATAATGTTCTTTAATACTGTATGTCAGGGGAGCTCATGTTATCTATGAGGATTAGTGTCCATGCGTTCTAAAAAAAAACATCTTAAGTTGAACAAGGAACCTGTAAATGGCGACTGGATTCTACAACCTGTTTTAGTTTTTGATATATTCCTGTTGGAAATTACAAACTTATGGGAAAACTGCAAGGTGAAGAGGGAGACTGGTTAAACAAATGATAAGCCTCGAAACAACTGAAGCATTAAATGCAATCTGGTGCCGCGCGCAGAAGCTGGTTCTGATGTTTCGGCACTCTGTGGTTTTTCTAAACTTGTATTTGCATTTGTTAAGAAGTAATCTGGTGGAAAAAATGCTGGATCAGTGGTGCAAAAAACCCACCGTGGTTTTGTCAGCGAGGAGTTTCTCTATAACTTCAATCAGCTGGTCCTTCTGTTCTGGATCCAAACTGAGAGCAAAGGAGAATAAATCATTCAAATGCATGAAGTGAAAAATGCAGAGAGAGAGTTGGTAATCATTTGTTCTTAAAAAAAATCTACTCTCAAGTGTAAAACAAATTCCTTTTACTGCCAGAAGTAAAGTACATAATATATTTTCAAGAAAAGATTCACACTTACATAAAAGCCACTGTTCAAGCAGTAATAACCGTAGGCACCTTAGTACTGTAAGTAGGGAGTGAAAAAGTGTTGAGAAAGTCTCAGTAAGTCACCTGTAGAGTTTAGGAATTGCATGAGCAGCTGTCTTCCTGACGTATGGAGACATATCAGAAGCAGCCTCTTTGATGGCCAACATCATTATGGGGACAATGATCGTGACTCGGATGCTGGAGAGGACTCGCAGAGCGCTGGCTCTGATCAGCTGGTTCGGATCCTGCAAGATACAGAGCAAGAATTTCAGGAGCAATATTTCTGTTTATAAGGTTCAAATTTCCAGCTGACGTGGTTCATCAGTCTAGAGTGATGAGAGACTCTACGTAGGCACAGCTGTGCAGCAAAATGCTAATGTCAGCATGCTAACATCCTCACAGTAACAATGCTGACATGCTAATGTTTATCAGGTGCAATGTTTACCATATTCATCATCTTAGTTTAGCATGTGAGCATGCTAACATTTGCTCATTAGCACTAAACAGCATCCAGCTGAGGCTGATGGGAATGTCAGTAGTTCATCAGGTATTTGGTCACAAAGTGAAGTTCTGAACTGATGATGAAGCTACATGAAAAGTTGAGGCATCAAGTCATTAAAATTGATCCTCTGGGGATCTTGAAAAACTATAGCAAATGACAATGCATCCAATAGTTGTCAAGCTACACCCAAAGTCATAAAGGTCAACCTCATGGTGCTAGAGGAAAAGTCAGGTGATCACCAAAGTCTGTAGATTTAATCTTATGGGAACTATGAACGTCTGCACAAAACTTTTCAATAGTAAGTGTATATTATATTTTAATCTGGGTCAAAGCGGTCCACCAATCTTCCTATCCATAGAGCCAAGCCTTTCTAACATTGCTAGGAACATACAGTAAATCTTTATTTTTGAGATTTGTCATAACAATAGAGCCCACATTTGAGAAAAAATCAAAATCTGAGGAAACTGTCATATATGAAAACTGCTGTACCTTCAACCCTCGCTGAAAGGTGGAAATGGAGAGCAGAGCAAGATCCTGCTGCTCCTCAGCGTAACGCACCAGGTAAACATAGACCAGCTTCTTCACCTGTCGGCAAGAGCAGCGAGAGGGAAACACATTTAATCCAAATTATGGAGATTAGTTCAATTATATTCACACAGAGAAATCTGAAGTGAAGAGATAAAGCAAACTGATAAAAACCTTAAAAAGTGGAGAGGAAAATTGCAATTTTGTCCAGGTGAGATAAAGCCAACCCCCACGGGGCTTTTAAAGATGTGATAAGATCATGCATAAATTACAAGTAAGCAAAATAAAAAAGGTCTTAACACAGAAAGCAACTTTTTTTTTTTCACCGCATCAAGATACAAAAGCTGAAGAAAAGTAGCAAATAATACATGAAGCACCACAAACTGGGTTCATCACAAACCTCAATGTTTTTACAGGCCACATTTTTCACCACAGCCGGGAAGAGATCTGATGCATTTTTACCTCGGGCGATCATCTGCAGTGAAAACACACGCAAAAAAAATACGGAATGAGGATTTTACAAGGTGACATTTTTGAGTTTTGATCACTTGTAAGAGAGCGTGCAACTTTTTAAAGTTTTATTCCAGCCTCTTTTCATGCTTTTCCTTCCCTTTCATCTTGTCTGTCCTGCAGGGATGATGAAAGCAGAGATGGGTGTGGAGCTTCAGAAGGAAGAATCTGACACAGATTGTGAATATTTAACAGCTGACTGCGCTGTTTATATCTCATACCACTGTAGTTATATCACCTAATACTGCTGATTTAGTCCGTTTCAGTTGGTGTGTGATCTGCATCTCTCATGGCTGAATTTATAGACTGAGATCTTTACCATCAAAAGTAAGAAATCACGTTCGATACAGACAGCAATCTTTGGGTCTTAACAGTTGTCAGGATTAATTTCAATGATGCATGATGTGTTGTGCTTATGACAGCTTTTCCCAAAAACGTTCCGTGCCTTTGTGCTTCACTCGACGTGCAGCCGTACCTGCTGATCAGATACATCCCCAAGTCAACATTATTTATACTCACAGCCACGATCCGCTTCATTGCCTCCAGCTTCAGCGAGTCTTTGTTGCTGTCCAGCATCTCCTTCAAGTCGTCGTGTCTGAAGGGAGGAAAACACTGAAAATTATCTCACAGCTTGCCAGTTTGTTTCGCTTCTTTCTGCAGGAAACGGCAAAAAGACTCTGATTACCCAGGACTCCAACAAGGAATGCAGACCTGTTTTACAATTTCCATTCAACGCTCGAAATTTATCAAAGTCTGCGAGCGTGACCCAGAAATTATTCTCTTTGAAGTAGGAAATCCAGTTTGCAAAATATGGAAACCTTTGAAACTGCAGCTCATAAAAGCGGGGTAATTGGAAAGTGACATAATCCCTAAAATATGTTGACATCCCAGAGAAATTACAGATCTTCTAGCAGGAATGGGGGAAGAAATGTTCCTCTATTGGAAATGTTTTGCCGAAGATGTGTCCCAGTGGACGTGTAAACCAGCCTGCAGGTCTGTCACTATCGTACAGGCTCNCTTTACATCCTTGTTCTATATGCAGTGAAAACCACACACACACACACACACACACACACACACACACACACACACACACACACACACACACACACACACAGAAACATTACAAATGACTTTCCAAACTATTTGCTCCAACTGTGGTCACAAGTGTTGCATGATTCCTCTGTATGAGTGGGAAGCTGTTGGCTGCTGTATACTATATATTTCATCTCTTTTGGTGGTGTGACAGCAGAGAATGGAGGCCTTGCAGTCTGTGAGGAGGTGGCCGCTGCAGAACACGGTTGATTTATCACGACTCTGCCTCGAGTTTGACGTGTGCGTGTTTCTGTTTTTTTTTGCTGAGAAGGATTTCTGCTTTGGTCTCCATCGAGCATCACGGTGTTAATAATTTCACTGCATGAGTAACATAGTTCACACACTGTCACACACTTCAAAACCTAAATTCATCAAAGAGTGTCACATTAAAACCTGACAGTATCTATAAAATGCTGTTTGGGACGGATTATTTTTGGACATGAGCTGTGAACTGAGGCTGGTTTCTTGGTTAGAAATCTGTGGCTATGTCCCAAAACAAATTAAAAAATAAACTCAGAGAATATGCAAAGATAAATTGCCCAAAGCACTGAAAGCCCAGACATGAGGATGAGTAACACTAATGCTGATTTCCAGCAGAAAATGATGGTCCCACTGGTTCATTTCTCCCCGCGAAATCATGATGATGGGTCGCGGCCTCTGGCCAAGACTCCAGAAATATGAACATTTCTATCAACTAGTGACTTTATTAGAGCCTGAAAACTTCTCCATCCACCACCTTTGATGTCAACCTCTAAACCTCAACAGTTTTTTTTCTGTTAAAGTGACAAAACACTAAACGAAAAGTGAGACCCAAAACACCTAAAAGCAGCAGTGTGACAGAGGCAGTGGTGATATTTCTGGCTGGATAGATTATTTGATTGTGTATTTTTCTTATTCCTGTGAATAACTGCACACATGTACATAATATATTATTGATAAAATTGAGTTATGTCAGAACAAGAAAAGAGTCATAATGTCTCGCTCAGGTGTTACAATGTTTCCTGTCATGATCCTGGTCTTTGCTTGTGATGTTTCCTGCTTTATTTTGAAAGTTTACTCTCCTCATATGTCATGTGTTGTTTTACTTCCTGTCATTGTCTATTTACTGTGTCACCTGTGTTTCATTAGCAATTAGTTCCTTGTGTATTTAGTCCATGCGTTTTCTCTCTTTCAGTTTTCAGGTCGTCTGCATTTGTCACTTGTTTTGCTTGTCAGTATTCTTGCTTGTGTTCCTTCCTCTTACTTTAGTTTTTAGTTTTCTTTCTTCTTTTTCTTTGATCAGCCTCCCTCAGTTTTTGCTCTTCCAGGTGTCCAGAATTTAGGCCCTCTTTGGAACGGAAAAACAGCTTACCATGTTCACAACCTTACTACTGGACGAACTCCTATGGGTCATTCCAGAATTGGAAGACATTTTGGCTTCCAAATTCTTGAAAAATAAACCTTCACTTCTGCTACATATTCATCAACAATAGGTAATAAACTATCAAAAGCTTGATTAGCTCAGCTTACAGATAAATGGTACACGTTTTCTCACATGATTCAATTGGTGTTTACAATATTTGGTGCAACGTTACTCATATCACAGTAACAGGGTTGCAGGTAACAGGGTTGGAAATCCATCCTAATGTTTGCTTTCTCTCAGGATTAGAAGCTAGCTGCTTAGCTAGCTGTTACTGCTGAGGAAGAGGACAAACTTACCTATGAAAATAAGTAAAGAATTTTTTTTTTTTTAATTGTCTTATTCTGATTATATGCATAACAGGGTTGCATGAGGTAGAGTGAGACATTCAATCAAGGCTAACTATGTTATAAAAAGATGAAAAATAGAAGAGAAGACATATCTTTGCTCTACTCATTCTTTTGGAAAACTGTTTGATGATGTCAAGTCCAGCATATCATGTGATTCACTGCTTTCTTCTTCTTCTACCATGCTAAAAAGGTTCTGGTAACAGGGTTGCATGCATGTTGGGGGACACATGTTCCATGAATAATAATTATTATTTGAAATATTATTTTTATTAAAACAAATGTTCCCACAGCTACAAGAGACAGCAATGAAACAAATAATACCAAAAAAATGCAATTTAAATTTCATTTTAACTGTTTTATTTGAAATTCAATTTGGTCATTAGGGGGAATGGACAAGAGAAAAATGGCATTTTAGGGGGTACTCCAGACTTATTTCGTATTTTTAAAACTAGTTTCAAGCATTCTTTCCTTTTAGTTTTTTTAGATTTGCTCTCAGGACAAGTAAATTTACTCAGAAACGGCATGTTATATTATTTTGTATGTGGATTATTTAAAATTTGATGGGTGGGACGTAAAATGTCCTCCAATTCTGGAATGACCCATATATATTCAGAAAAAGTTAAAATATTTAATTGATGATACTGTGAAATAAAAACATATGAAGGGCACATGAACATCTGAACCAAACTTTGTGACAATCAATCAAACACTAGTTGAGATATTTCACTCAAAAACCAAAAAATTCAATCTTGTCGTGATGCTGGAGGAAAAGTCAGAGGATCAGCAAGTCATTAGGATTTATACACTGGGCAACATGAATGTCTGAACCCAAAATTTCATGACAATTCATCCAGTGTTGTTGACAAATTTCAGTCTGGACCAAAGAAACTGACAGAGCTGACACTGCAGTAAAAGACACAGTAAAATTGTAGCCATCACATTTCACTGTCTGAGCTTCTTTGTCAACTCACAATCTTGTGCTGATGCTCAGGAATCGGGGAAGAACCTAATGTACAAGAGGCAGATTTTCCTTTGACAACAACCTCATTGAACCACGCTGCTGCTACATGATGTTGCTCTGACCTTGCTCTCGTGTGTCTCTCATTCTTTCCCTACAAGTAAGAAGGCTGAATGGAAAGAGCTCACATCATTTCTCTGGATGGTATCAACAGGCGTTCGAACAGGAAACAGGATATCACTCAGTAAATCATGATTTACAGACCAACCTGACAAGTACATTTCAAAATTTACCAGTGTTTTTACCTGCCAAAATGTAACAGCAGAGTAGAGAAACTTACTAAGCTTGTGTCTATTTACCACCTTGCTAATTAATACAGTAACATGGATTCATGTGGCTTGTTTGATGACAAACAGGCCTTTTGAATATCTAATTAAAACTGGACTGAAAACAGATTATGTTTGCTGTCGCGGTGGCCAAACATTAATCCACTGACAAGTTACACATGCATTATTAGTAATAGCTGCTGTGTCAGTAGTGGCACATATGGTTCCTTAAAAACAGAGCTATACTATTACAGATGGAAAATATGGACACATAATTATAGTTTTATGAGAATTTAGCAGCTATAAGGAGAGAAGAGCATCTCTTCTTTCCTACAGTGCAAAATACTCCAAAGTAGTTTCAGGAAAAAAAGGTGACAGCCCCGGGTACTTCACAGTCTATATGCTGGACGGTGATGTATTTTAACAAACTATAAACGCCACCTCAGTGAATTATCTTAGAAATAAAGGCCTGTCTTGAGCGCCGACAGGAAAAACGACCCTCTGACTGGGTCTATACTTCCCTGCTCATGCCCAAAGGGCCCACAGTAATTCTACACCAACACCGGTTCTCTCATTTCTCTAGATTTTGTCCCGTCCTGCCGAAACAACAGCTGAATTTACAAACAGCTCTGAATTATTTAACCCGCTGTGGTACAACAGAGTGCACCGGCGGTCAGGTTACCTGGCACCAAAGCCAAGAGATCAGCAGGACTCTCCAGCTGGAAAGTCTCCATGGAAGTGGGCCCAGTTTTCAATGATACAACTTCGGATGCAATGTCATTTTGTTCACCGAGAAGAGTCTCTGCAAGACTGCAATAACATTAAAAAGATGAAGATGTGAAAATGTATTTGCATCAGAGGAAGGCGAAATATTGAAGAGTTGTAGCTTGCATTTATAAGTAGCTGCTGAGGCTGTTTTACATAAGTCTTTCAGCAGAGACTTTGAAAGTTTCTTGTTTTTTCTTGGTGACAGATGTAAAATATGCTGGCTTGAACCAAGCAGAGCTGCACTTCAGTGAAGCTCTCATCCCGTAGGTAGGCTGTAGGTATGAGTCAATGAAATCCGAAAGTATAATTATATCTCTCTTTAAGCAAATCTATTTCTGAAGAGCGCCACTTTTCATGTTCCTCTTAACGGTTCGCAGTCTAATTAATTAAAGAGCACAGCAGCTCCTACGGCCTCTGCATATCATACATCTGATTCATTAAACAGTACGCAAACACTCATGGTAACAGCACCAATGCAAAAATGCTGTGGATGGATTTTCTGAATATTAACAAAGCTACTTCTACAGTATATGTACAAGTAGATAAACTGGTATCCATCTTCCCTCCTCTAATGCCTTTACTAAATCTATTCTCTTCTCTTTCTCACTAAAGCTTCTTCAAAGCTTCGTCTGAGCTTTTATACCAGTGGTTCAGATCTTCTTTGACTTGTGATCCTTAAAAATGAAGCAATATCTTTTCTGGGGTCCATTTCACATGTTGCATACAGTATGTTGATGAGCTGTGAGCAGCTCTAATGAAGAAGGAAAGACAGAAGACATCTCTCCTCTGATGTAGATTTTCTGTTTTTCCTTTTTTTTGTAAACTGAATGTCTTTGTGTTTTAGACTGTTGGTTGGACAAAAGACATTTCTAAATGTGACCTTGCACTTAGTGATGTGCATTTCTGAAGCACTTTCTGTTATTTTCTAGCCCAGAAAACAAATCAATTAAAAGAGTATATCATTATAAAGACTGTATATATTATACAGCTTTTATGTGAGCTTTCATGCTAGTGGTCTCTGACCTTTTTGGCTGGTCTGCATTCTATTAATTTACTTGTACTAATATATGTTGCTTATGTCTATGAGTTATAAACAGTTCAACTAAATAACAATACTTTATTTTTATAGTTTTCGAAGCAGGAGAGGCAAAATGATGCAGTATTTTACAATACTAAAAAAAAAATTACAGAAAAGTCAAATAAAAGTAATTTATATTTGTTGTATTATTTTCTGTCTTGTTAATTGTCTTATGACTCTTAAGACCCTTTGCAGGGCGACTCACTCACCACTGACTCTATTATTATTCTGTTGTGCCAACATTCAAAGCATCCAGTTGCTCTCACTGTAATCTGCTCTGGATAAAATGCAGCTAAATGCCCTGAAAAAAAACAGGTCTGGATCCTCCTGGATTATCCTACCGCAAAGGCTGAGTTTGGAGACTGCTGCCACCTCCACCACCTTCCTCCAGTGGTGCTCGTTCCTCCTGGTCCCCACCTCCTCCTCCTCCTCCTCCTCCCCCTGTACCTCCAGATCGGAGGTGGCGCAGCTCGTCGGGCTGCAGGGCGCTGTACCAGGCCTGCTGCCCACTGTCAGGGGTCAGCACGGGGCTCTTGTCCTCCTCCTGGCCCTGGACCTGACTCTGCACCGTCTTCACGATGTTCACCGCGTTCACCGGCAGCTGCAGCAGCTTTTGCATGGTGGTCATGTTGGAAACTTGGTGTGGATCAAAAGCTTGGGAGCAACCTGTAGAATCCCTGGTAGGTAAACTATGACTACAGTTTTCTTAAGCCACAATCACGTTGGATGAGTCTGTGAAATCCTCTTCAGATGGTTTTCATAGTGACAAGCAGCTTCAGTTAGATTGTGTGTTTTAAATACTCCTTCCCTCCGAGGTTAAGTATATCCAACATTTCATGCACGAATGATGCAACAGACCTCTTCAGAAATGCTCCAGTGCCTGCTCAAAGACTTCTCCACGGTGCCAGGGTTGATACACTTTGCTGCCCGGGTGCTGTAATCCAAATCCACCAGAGCCCCGGTGCACTGTAGGTCTTTTTTTTCCCCTCCTGTTACTGCTGAGTCTGTACGCATCCAGTGAAGCAGCAGACATCAGCTGCTCAGTAAATGGATGCTCGGCAGAGAGGGGCGTGGAGTTTTATTCGCCTCTCCTCTGGCGACTCCTCCCGCTGCTCATGTGGTTCCTGCTGCTGCACCAGCCTCTCTCTGCCTCCCCGTGTGGATGCAATATGTCCACATATACGCATCCCAGCTCTCTAACAATGACACAGCCTCTCCGGTCTTCTGCCACGTTATCACTCCCCCCCTCTTCCATCCTTGTCATCATTGCTCCGCCTCTTCGCATTAACATCTAGAAAATCTTCCCTCATTCATGTTCACTTTTCGCTCTATCGCAGCTTTTTTTTTTTTTTTATCTGCCATCGTCTGAACTCCCACAAGCCAACAAACCTTTTCTGATACCCGACAGATGCTTTTAAATATTACTCACTCTTCTTGCTCATTATGTTTAAAAATTTCCCTGTCTTATTCATTTTTAATATCCTATGAGGTGCCTTTTTTTTCTCGTCTTACATGACTCAGCCTTCTTGGCAGTGTCGTGATGAGGACACTCTCTCTCTCTCTCTCTCTCTCTCTCTCTCCCTCTCCCACTCATTTCTTTTTGGCTCGAACAAAAATAACTGCCTTGAAGCGCAATTCACATATGCTCTTCCTGTGATCTGTAACAGCTCAGTCATGATTTGTTGAAATCTGCAAAGTTACTAATAAGGTTTCTGACCTGTGATGTCAATACCCCCCGGGGCTGCAGCATTTACAGTGAATTACGTTGACAGTGACAATCCTGGTAGAGTTTTTTCTAATGCTGTAAAAACAGAGAAAAATTCTTCCTGCAGGTGTTTCAGAGTATTTTTGATTGATTAACAACTCTTGATCCCTTATCTATCAATTGAGGAGAGTTGTTAAAACATCACAGTCACTATTTATAATATCCTAAGAAGATCCAGTTCAGTTCATCTCTTATCATTCTGGCAACAAAAGACTGCAGCTGATAACTATTATCTAAAGGCATATTTTAGATTTTCTCCTCTTTTTGTCTTAACTTTTATGTCTGATTCTGAGTGCAGTGCAGGCTTACAGTAACAGAGTATCTCAAAAAGTATATGCTTTCATGAATTAATAAACTCTGGCATGTATATAAATCCTGAAGCTGGATAATTCATA
Organism: Centropyge bicolor; assembly: GCA_037975185.1. Classification (NCBI taxonomy): domain Eukaryota; kingdom Metazoa; phylum Chordata; class Actinopteri; family Pomacanthidae; genus Centropyge; species Centropyge bicolor. The sequence continues at coordinate 5,233,063 of JBBMOC010000027.1, forward strand.
TTCATCCCCGACTGTAGCCACACTCAAAAAAAACCTTTTTGCTTTATTGTGTTATTTTTGTTGGTTTTTAAAAGATAGTTTGACTTTTTGGGGAAAAATACTTATTTGCTTTCAGGCTCACAGCTAGATGAACAGATTGACTCCATTTTTCTGTTTGTGTGCTAAATGAAAGATTATATCCTGCAGCTGGTCAAATTAGCTTTGCATAAAGACTAGAAACAGGGCGCCATGCCATTGCTCCAACAATCCATTATTCCAATTCCCTGCATTATTTTTATTTCCACCTATATTCTGCAAAGACCCGCCCCTACTCTGCCTCTGACTGGCTCTGACACTTTTCAACCCTAACCATCGAAGCCTAGCTTTAACCATGCAATGAATACAGGAGGAACGTCAGATCAAATCAAAACCTTTAAATGAAAAGTGAAAGAAATGAAAAGTTCAACGTTTTTAGGAACATGGAAACTTTTTCCTTTTCTTGCCAAGAGTTAGATGAGATGATTAGCTTAGCATAAAGACTGGAAACTCGGGGATGTGGCTAATGTGGATCAGTCATTCATCATTTTTAGACTTTAGGTTTTTGTATGAATTAAATAAATAAGATATAACATATTAATTATTGAGCTTTCAAGATGCTAGTAAGCTTATTTTGTTACCTTCAGACAGATCCAGGATAACCGTTTGTCCCTGTTTCAGGTTTTCGTGGTAAGTTAAACTCTTCATCTTACGCTTGGCAAGAAAGCAAAAAGTACATTTCCCAAAGTATTGAACTATTTATTTAAAATTTTTGTCTTGAGTGAATCTTTGTGAGGGGCCAAAACAACAACACAAGTTCTCTGTGGCGTGGCATTTTCACAAAACAGCAACGATCTAAATAAGGGCAACCTTCACATGTAAAAAAGAATGATACTACTATGACATTTGGTTTTATAGCTTGAGCCTCACAACAAACAACCTGCAATGAAAACTGACCTTTTCAAAAATGAAACACCCCTACTAAACTAACAGGAGCCATTTCATGCTGTGGGACAGTAAACACCTGTTAAAAGAGGAGGAGGCGTGTTTTTTTTGACTGAGAGTAATTACACACATAGGTGCGCATGATGTGAGCTCTAAATCAACATTTTACATCTGACAACAGTGAAGGTCGAGTTGGCGCTTTCTCCATCATATTGACAGATGAACTGGTTGATCTGCCTTCAGTGAGGCAACACTGACTTCTGCAAACACAGACCCAGACTTGAATCAATTAATGACGGGCGAATTTAATCATGACTCATTTAAAACTGATGACTAATGCTTGCCAAACAGCCTCAAGGCCAAATCTCCTCCAAATCCAAAGGTCACAGTTCACATCCACAAATGCCATCTGTCATCTATGAACAATGAGCTCCCTCTGCTGGACAGTTACAGTTAAGCATGGAGGTATTTACTAGTTAGAAGAACTGATGATGCTACTGCTGCTTATTCTGCACTATGAGGAAAATATACGGTAATGCAATGCCATTAGACATGTTCCTAAGCAGAGATGCATGCATAGGAAACAGGTGTAAAAGAGACAATAGCAGGCATAGACACACAAACCTATACAAGGCTGAAATGCATTCAAAGTTCCCAATAACCCAGGATAAAGTTTGAAAGTAAAGTAAAAAAAAAACAAAACAACCTCAACTATCTAGTAGAATTCATGAATATTCTTGAAATATAAAAGTGATAAATGTCAGGACAGCTCTTTTTAGAATAAAGCTGAGATATATACTGTATATTCAACAGAGGGTGACACATCTAAAGCCATACAGTATAACTCACAGTGCACTGAGTCATATGAATGCATTTACCAGTATTAGTCAGTACAGCCACTCAACACACTCACGTAACAACAAAGGCTCTATGATATTCTTTTTGTTTATGTGAAATCAAACAGCTGTTCACACCACCAATACAAGGACGACGCAAAAATGAATAATTAAGGCCCGACACATCCGTGATAAAGCCTCACAGGTCGTTTCAATTATTTATTTAATTTATTTATCAAACAAAATTGGTTTCTGCCTGTCCTCCAACAGCATTGGCCCATTTACACCAAATCACTCTTTCATGGTCCACTTAAGAATCCAGATGATACCAGCCCTCTTCATGAGACTTACACTAAACTTACACTTGCTCACTCATTTAAAGTCTCTAGCTCAAATAAAAAACAATCCTCCTGTGTGCAAAAAGAAACACTAGTCCTGGAAGAACAAATCGTTCCCGTGCAGGATGCATGAATGAGTTTTTCCTCTAATATAACAAATCTGTTAATGGGTCATTCCAGAATTGGAGGATATTTTACGTCCCACCCATCAAATTTTAAATAATCCACTTACAAAATAATAAAACATGCAGTTTCTGAGTAAATTTACTTGTCCTGAGAGCAAATCTAAAAAAACTAAAAGAAAAGAATGCTTGAAAATAGTTTTAAAAATACCAAATAAGTCTGGAGTACCCCCTAAAATGCCATTTTTCTCTTGTCCCTTCCCCCTAATGACCAAATTGAATTTCAAATAAAACAGTTAAAATGAAATTTAAATTTCATTTTTTTTGGTATTATTTGTTTCATTGCTGTCTCTTGTAGCTGTGGGAACATTTATTTTAATAATATTTCAAATAATAATTATTATTCATGGAACATGTGTCCCCCAACATGCACGCAACCCTGTTACCATAACCTTTTTAGCATGGTAGAAGAAGAAGAAAGCAGTGAATCACATGATATGCTGGACTTGACATCATCAAACAGTTTTCCAAAAGAATGAGTAGAGCAAAGTTATGTCCTCTTCTATTTTTCATATTTTTATAACATAGTTAGCCTTGATTGAATGTCTCACTCTACCTCATGCAACCCTGTTATGCCTATAATCAGAATAAGACAATTTTTTTTTCTTTACTTATTTTCATAGGTACGTTTGTCCTCTTCCTCAGCAGTAACAGCTAGCTAAGCAGCTAGCTTCTACTCCTGAGAGAAAGCAAACATTAGGACGGATTTGCAACCCTGTTACCTGCAACCCTGTTACTGTGATATGAGTAACGTTGCACCAAGTATTGTAAACACCAAATAAATCATGTGAGAAAAATTGTACCATTTATCTGTAAGCTGAGTTAATCAAGCTTTTGATAGTTTATTACCTATTATTGATGAATATGTAGCTAAAGTGAAGGTTTATTTTACAAGAATTTGGAAGCCAAAATGTCCTCCAATTCTGGAATGACCCTGATGCAATTTGTTTGTGTTTGGCAGCTTTATATTTGACACTGTTCCTCCTGCTCTGATGAATAATTCTGCAGTCTTGCAGCGAGGGTGGTGACGATTTGAACTCCAGTTATCTGTTAGCTGTCCTGTGCAGCTATGAAAGCTCACATATCCAAGTGTAAATTGCAGCCGTACACCCATTAAACCAATAAATCTACAAAAGCATGTATGGGCATGTGAGTATTATTTTTTGGTTCATGTCAGTTGAGTTCTTATGGATGTTAGAATGTTTTTTTTCTAATGGGTTTGTAGACATTTTTTAAAGGTTTAACAGATTTTAGAAGGTTTCAAGGTGTACATTTATTTTAGTCTTGATCATTAAGATGAGAAGAGCCATTAATGGGTTAGTCAATGGACAAGAATTAAATTAATTTTGATAACCACTTATCTGTTAAAAGTTAGAAAATTGTCGGTTCCAGCCCCTGTGATGATTTCTTGTTCCTGTTTTGTTTTTTCTTCATAAAGTTGTAAACTGAATATTTTTGTGTTAAGAATAAAGTTAGATTGATCAGTGGGCCAGATCAATATATCAGCAAACATTAGCTTATTACAGATATATCGTATTATTGTATTTGTCAACCAGTAAGTGAAACGAAATTGCAGAGCAGGAAACTCGGTTTGAGGTTATTTACAAACATGTCACTTTCAGAACATATTAAACGTACAAATGTATCAAAGTGTATTAAGATTAAGGTTTATGTAAAAAAAAAAAAACAATCACCATCAGCCAATATGTAATTATCAGATTGTTTCAACTCTCAGTGATCAATATCAGTATTGACTTAAAATATATATTGCTTGGACAAAACTTGTCTACTTGTGTCTGTCTTTTTTTTTTTTTTTACTTTTACATTTAAGACCAAACAAAACAAAATTTGCACCAAAATTATTATTATTATTAGCATTAATGAGCTTGTCTGGCCACTGTGCTGTGTACTGTAGATACAGATTAAAATCAAAATGATTAGATTGAAATGACACACAACAATGAAAATAATCATTAGTCTTACACAAAAAAAGTTCAAACTGAGCTCCACCTCAACCAGCTACAACAGATAAATCCTGTGCTTACATTAATACATTGGTAATACTAATGTAATGATATAATAAATAAAAGGTTAACAGTCACAGAAGACTTTTAATACTTTCAGCACATTTTCCTGATATTACTTGCAAACTTTTACATTGGTAACATTTTAAGAGCAGGACTTTGACTTGTAACAGTTTTATAGTGCTTTAGTATTTCCCCATTGTGGGACTAATAAAGGAATATCTTATCTTATATACTGAAGTAAAGGACCTGAATACTTGCTCCATCACCCTGTATCTGAGTATTTGTGTATCTCTGTATTTGTCTCTTGTATTCGTGTATCTGTATATCTGAGTGTCTGTGAATCAGTGTATTAGTCTCCTGTATTTGTGTATCTGTGTTTCAGTGTATCTTTTTATCTAAGTATTTGTGTTGTTGTGTATCTGTGTATAAGAGTATTTAACTCCTGTATTTGTGCATCTGTGTAATTGTGTATTTGTATCTGTGTATCAGATTATTTGTCTCTTGTATTTGTGTATCTGAGTAATTATATATATCTGTATTACAGTATTTCTATCTGTGTATCAGAGTATTTCTATCAGTGTATCAGCGTGTATCAGTGTATGAGTGTGTATCAGTATCTGTTTGTGTGTATGTGTCTGCTGCTGCTCTGCCGCTGTCCAGCAGGGGTGGTGCTGAAAATCCCGGATCTGAGGCCTGACGTCCCCCTTTGACGGGCCTTTCAAATATCTCAACCTCACAGACCTGCCAGTGTAAACACCTGAACCTGGCAGCTTTAAACACACCCGGGTGAGTTCACATTGATCCAAGATTAGCACCAGGACCGGATCAATAGGAGCCTGCAGCTCCGCCGGAACGAGCAAATCACGGTGAGGCATTCACGGCCAGGAAAAAGCAGCTTTCAATCAAGGGGCCTAATAAAGTTCTCTGTTGTGCTTTTTAATGTTGCGTTAATTAAAGCACACTTTCTATGTCAAAACAAGCAGAAAACCAGATCAACACTAACCCTCCTCCCCCGTATTTTGGTAAGTAAAATGGGCATCAGTCGGCGGGTCGCTCCGTACCTTTTGTAGTCGGAGGAGAAAATCCCTCCGCTCGCCGGGTCGTGACCATATTCCGGCTCCCCGACACTGGACGAGCCTCCCTTCTCGTCGTTGAACGCAGAGCTGGCAGACATTGTTTTCACCCCCTCACGGAGCAGAGATGGAGGATTTCGGTGCGGAGGGCAGCGGGATGTGCGGCTCTTAAAGGCGCACAGACTCACGGCTCCTTCCTCCGGACGCGGCGGTGCACAGAGGGATGATGGGAGGAGGAGGGATGACGCTCCGGTCACGTGACGTTTTAGTCCTGAAACCAGGAAGTGTTTGACACAGGTGTGATTAGATATAAAATATATAAAGTAATACAAATGAGCCTAACATTAAAGTGATGTACACATTAATGCATCAATAATTATAATCTATTCATATACATAATAATAATAATCTTTAGTTGAAGCACTTTTTATTATTGCTATTATCATCATCCTTATTGTGCTTGTCTAGCCACTAAACGTTTAAGGACACATCTGCGATCTTGAATAAGAACAAAAAAAAAATCAGACAAGAAACCTCATCCATCCTAAAACATACAGAATCACTAGTGAATAAAGTCTCACTTGACATTTTTCACTCATGACTGAAACTAAAATCAACTTCAGGAAGTTGTAAATTGGGTCCATGTGTATCTGCATTAATTATACACATAATTACCTCAAATTTGTATTTTTCTTTTTATGCCACTTTCTATTTTTAGTCTGCTGCATTTTTCTCAGGGATGCATTGATGCACAGAGGGATGATGGGAGGGGGAGGAATGATGTTCTGGTCACATGACCTTTTAGTCTTAAACCAGGAAGGCATGATTAGATATTAAATATATAAATATATAAAAATTAGTCAAACGTGAACATGATGTACACATGAATGCATCACCAATTACAATCCCACATTGTTTTGCATAATAAGTACTGTTGGTATGTTAAGAATGTTTTGAAACTACTTTAATTAAATACAGTTTTGAGTGCAGAATTTTTACATGTTCACAGTCACAGAATCTATATTTGCCAATGCATTTTTCTGTTGCTTTAACTGTGATGTGACTGTTTATGACAAAAACAACTTGGGTCCATATGATGGCTGTTAGGTAGCATTGTCTGATTAGGATTAATATAATTTGTAATTATATCAGAAGGAAGGGATGGTTATGGTATCGCAAACACATGCGCTTGTAATGGCAGCAGTTTTATGTACAATTAGAGGTAACAGTAGCAACTGCAGAGGTCCATCATAGTAGCCGAAGCATCTCACTGATTTGCTGCCACCTAGTGGAGAAACAGGTACAATGATCTTCTATCGGATTCAGCCATGAACCTCAGTGGATTCTTTTATAAAAATTAAAATCAAATTAAACACACAAAAATCATCAGTACTCCATCAATCAGACTTTAACATGCAGCAAGAGGCATTTTCATATCTCAGAATTATTCCAACGGTGTTTTTGGTAGCTGTGGTAAATTATTTGCTAAAACATTTTTCTCTGCTCAGTTTACACGAATACATGTTTATATGTACAAACTGTATTCACACACCTGAGCTACAGGAGCCCGAAGTCAGTTTCACATTAGAGAAGCATTGCTGTAAAATATAGAAGGCCATGAATTTAGAGTATAAACCCTCAGTATGAAGCCAACTTCAATCTCAAGATGTCTGAGCCGTTAAGAGATTTTGACTTTAAAACAGATTAATTATTGAAAAACAATCTCAGTTAGATAATATAAGACAAAGAAGACAAAAGTGTTTCCCCTTGAGGAAAAAAAGAAGAACACTCACTTTCCGTTTAACTTGTAAATTGACAGTTTAACTATCAGCTAACAGTTTTAGTAACACAGCTAGCTTATCTGAGCTATTAGCTATTAGCTTAACTGCTATATTATGTTCTTTTCTTAATTTTCTTCCAGATCTTCTCGAGTAATGAATAATTCAATATCAAGAACCCATCAAGACTGTCGAGGTTCAAGAAACATCCGGAGCTTTAAAGGTTCACAAAGCCGGGTAGACTCCAACTTGACCGGTGGCAGAAACAGAAAACTCAAGGGTCCCATAAGAAAAGCTATACGGGTATGTAATCTAGTATACATGTAATCTAATATGTATGTTATCTGATTAAGAATAAATGATGTGGAAGAAATATTCAAGACTAACTTACATAAGTAATAGTAATAACACCACGGTTCAGAAATACTCTGTTACATGTAAGTACAGAAGTATTAGCATCGAAATATACTGAAAGTACCAAAACTAAAAGTGCTTTCAGAATAATACAGCACTTATTATTGGATTATAAATATTGATGCATTCATATGTGAGCATCACACCAATTTAACTACTTTATATACAGCTGGGTAACTTCATCTATGATAATATTTCAGGACTTGTTTGCTGGTTAATAATGTGTCTAATAAGAATCTGAAAGTAACCTGTAACTAAATGCATACGAAATGTAATGGAGTAAAAAGTACATTATTTTCTTGTCAAAGGTAAAGGAGAAGAAATATTAAGTTTCATGAAATGGAAACACTCAAAGTGAAGTACAAGTACCTCAGAGTTTTACAGTACAGTACTTGAGTTAATGTGCTTTGCTTGCTTAAACTTCTAATTTCCTGTCACAATATTAATGTTGTTGTAATGTTTTCTTAAATTTATTTTATGATATTAACGCTAATAAATAAATCCTTCAGTTCTTCGACAAGTCAACAAATAAGTTATAATAAATTATGAGCATCACAATAATAGTAAAAAATATTATCTAGGTAAAAATTAAATAAAAAGAAAATAAGGAATAGTTGACGAGACTTACCAAACAGTGTTTCATAGGTAATGTACACATGATTTTTTTGTTTGTTAGTCTCATTTAATTTATGTACATTATGTATTATGTACTATTACAAAGACTTTTATAGGGGAAGATGTCATGTTGGCTTTGTGTATGCAAAATTTACCCATTAAGAGTCTGAGATTAACAACAAAACACAGAGAGTTAATATTAGAATTCAGACTTAATTCAGTTTTCATGTCTTTCCCCACAATTGACAATAACTGATTCTGGCTTTTCATCTTTGCAGGTGTTAGACGATAATGGCAAAGACGTTACTCCTCTGCCCCTGTGTCACACAGAGCCAGGAGTTCTGCAGTCCAAACCAGGCAGATTCTGTTTGGACGAAATCTTTTCCAACTCAGGAACAGACCACTTCAAATCCACTTCGAGCTTCACCGTGCCCTCTTTCAGGTGTTAACATTCATTCAACAGTTTACCTTAACACAAGCTCTGTTAAATATGAACAAATCCATTACCCACTCATTTTGCGTACAGAAAAAGTACTCAGTGCTGGCATTGTTTTGCAGCTCATTTATGGGAAGCAATCCACCATCCAGCCTGCCAACATCACTGACTATGGAGGGGGAGGATAGTAGTCCCAAAGTGGACATACCAATAAACGCCACAGCTTCATGCGGTTATCATTCTTTTTTTTTTTAATATGTGTTGTCATTGTGTTTATTATTAACACTGTTTCCTCTTGGTGATCATCATGTCACATGTAACATTATTTTGTTACATGCAATAAAATAGCGATATATGCAGGATTATATGAATACATTTACAGTATCCTATTGTGATGAAAAGACATTTTTGCAGCTGGCAGTCTTTTGTAGTATTTTGTACAGTATATTTGTGTATATTTATATATTATTTTTTGTCTTTGTTTGTTCCCAGAGGTGCTCATTGAAAGAGACAATGTGAATCAGCATGTGACAGAAGAGAAGCTGGATGATGTGGTAGACATCTTCCTCTCTGAGACAGAAACCATTTCACTGCTGGACATACCCAGCACCTTTGTGTCAGAAGATGTTGATGATGCAGAAGCTATTAAGTGAGCAAAGTCCTCTTCTTGTACAGTTTCTTTAAAGGTCCAGTTTGAAGAATTTAATAGTTTCTATTGGTAGATATTGAATAATAATAATTGTTTCATTAGTATATAATCACCTAAATATAAGAATCGATGTGTTTTTGTTATCTTAGAATTAGCCCTATTTATCTAGAGAGGAAGCCTAACAAGCTGTTGACATTTTCACTTTGTTCTTACAGAGAGAGAAACCTTCACTATGCTGAGTTTTGCAAAAACAGAATGGGCAGTGACAAGTATGTGGCACGATCAATGCAAACATTTGATGGAGCACTTAAAGACAAACAGAATCAGAGTGATAAGATTGCCATGGTGGATGAAGGTTAGACTTAATTATCTTCTTTGCGTACTGTTTTCTGTAATGTTTATTTCTTAAGTAGTATACTTGTTCACATCTATCCATTGGAATAGTGGTAAAGTTATTGTTTTATTTTGCTTGAACCTTATGCCTACAGTGTAGCTGAAACGTTTTGTCTCACAATGAAACCTCATCAATATTTAAACACATGTTAACCTGGCATCAAGGCCTGGTTCTAAAGATGACATTTATTTCAAAGTCCAAACTTAAGTCTCTAGAGACAGCAGCTAAGCTTGTTGTGATTGGGTTCTAGCTGATGTCACATGTTTTAATGAAAAGAAACACCTCAAAATGTATCTAATAATCAGTTTTCAGATATGTTGTAGTTGCCTGTCCAACCTCAGCTGTTTCACAGGCCTCTCATGTCCACAGGCACAATGGCTACAAGCTGGGACATCTATGACTCGTACTATGACCAAAATGAAACCCCTGAAAGTGAGAGTACCGTGACCAGAAGCAAAGGTCAAACGAAGAGAGGAGAGAAGAGCAGCAACAGTAGCAGCACAGTCGGCACAGGTAACATTACCTGGGAGAGCACTGACTTTGTTAACGTTCACTTCTTTGTTCCAACCAGATTTAACCATTTTTGCTGTTTGATTAATTGAGACTAGTTTTGCAATCACACGCATCATTTTCTCATGTTTTGCTTCCCTCGGCTCAATGTTAGAAATGGAAATGTGTGGGTACAGTTTGTACACTGAGCCCGACCCCCAGCTGATCATGTTGTCAGAGTCATTCCGACACAGCTTGTCAGTGATGGAGAGGAGCATCGTGGGAAACATCTTTCAACCCAAGCTGGCTGCTTATAGACAGCTGCCCATACTTGAAGGTAAACTTTTTTTTCATTGCTTTCTCACATTGCTGGAGCAGGTGCACCAGCCCTTCGGACTTACACTCAGGACCTTTCTGCTTCTGTTGCAAATAACCATTTGGTCAGTTATAAGATGTAAGCCTTTCTGAATAAATTCTGTATACAGTGTAGTAATTTTGACTGTGTAAGACCCAGATAGCAAAGTGAAGCCTGGGACCAAGGAACAGAGCAAGGAGGGTGAGGAGAGCTCTTCATCTCCAACTCTAGAACATCTCCTGGCTTTCAGTTGTGAGCTCACCAGAAGATGCAACATCACCAGCATGGCTTGGAACGAGGAGAACCCGGTAACACAGGCCAAACACCAAAGACCAGAGCACCTAAACCAGCTGCTGTCATTTAAGAGCGGGTCAAAGGTCTCACAATTAACTTTATTGTCTGTAAGGATATCCTGGCAGTGGGCTATGGTGACTGTGACTCCAGCACCCAGAAGCCAGGTCTGATCTGCTGCTGGTCCCTCAAAAACCCTACGGTATATTTATAGATTTTTTTTCCCCCCTTTAATTCCTTTCAGCCATAATCTTCCAATGCCCTATCTCAACTCACTAGTATAATGGTCAGGCCAGTGTTTTCCATAGTAGCTCACTGTCATTGGTTTTTATGTGTGTGCATATGGTTAAATGAGAGGTAACTTGTAAAGTGCTTTATAAATGTAGTCCATCTACCAATTTAGTTCTGTTAGGAGTGACAGTGATTATAAATGTGTCCCCCATGCAGTGGCCAGAGCGTATCTTCCACTGTCATAGCAGTGTGACATCCCTGAGTTTCTCAGCCACCAAACCTGCCCAGCTGGCTGTGGGGATGTACGATGGCACTGTGGCCATCTACAACGTTAGGAGTCGGAAAAACGCATGTATCGCTGACAGCAGGTGAGGAATGTCTCTATGTGTGTGTGTGTGTGTGGACGGTGGAGCATGGACAGAAACTCTCGCACCACACGCTGAAAAAAAGATTTACTACTGGACTGAACCTTTTTCTGTCAGCTTTTTAATATTTTGGTTTTATAGTGCGTGTCCTGAAAAGCACCTGCATCCAGTGTGGCAGGTAAAGTGGAAACAAGGGCTGAGATTATTAGAGGATGATGCAGAGGCTCTAGTCTCTGTGTCGGCAGATGGCCGGATTGCAAGCTGGTTCCTCGGCAGCGCTTTTTTTCACTGCAGAGGTACGGTCAACTGTGTGATTATAGTTTAACACATATGATGATAAAAACTCTTTGAGAATACGCTTAGTAGATTGGTGCAGTTCTTATATAAATAATAATGACAATAAATAATGTTGGCTAATTATTTTTTACCACTTTTTAACTTTAAAGATAGTTGGCAGGACAAAAAGTTAATATACAAGATTTGTTGTGAAAATACTCCTGTAAATTATTTAAAGGTTAACCCTTTATAGCAGGGCCTTAGCACAATAATCATCTGTATCCTTTCTGAAATCATGTGTTCCTAGACCTGATGGAGCTAAAAACGACTAAACCCAAAAAAAACAAGATGACACCATTGACTCCTGGTCTTTGTCTTGACTTCCATCCAACAGTAAGTTGACCACACTCTACCTAGGCAGTTAGTATTCATAGGGACAAATTAATATTTTAAGATGAACTCACGTTGTGTTTCTCTGACATTGCCTTTAAAATGCATCATATAGTTCTTCTGGGTTGCTCTTATCATGCAGGATTCAGGTATCTATCTGGCTGGCACATTTGATGGCCTCATTCGCAAGTGCTCCTTCTCCAACTATTCTAATTCTCTGGACACTTACCGCAACCACATTGTAAGTCCTTCCAGATAAAACCTTGATTCAAAGTAAATGTATAAATGAACACATCTCTTTGATAGAGACTGTTTTAGTGGCTCTGATGTCAAACAAACCTACAGAACAAATCAGCAAAAAGTAGTTTGAGTTGCAGTTTAGTCAGTCCAGATCACATCTTGTATCCCCTCAGGGCCCAGTGAACCACATTGAATGGTCTCCATTTAGTTCTGATGTGTTCCTGAGCTGCTCCTCTGACTGGACCATCCAGCTGTGGAAACAGGGCCGCTTCACCCCTGTGATGACCTTCACATCCACCCAGACGGCCGTGTATGTTGTCAGGTGGTCCCCAAACTGCTCCACAATATTTGCAGCCATCAATGAGATGCAGGTGGAGATCTGGGACCTGAGTTCAAACATGTGAGTCAGATGAACAGCTGTAAGTCTCAGTCACTCTCTCTTATTTGAAACAGAAATAATCCAGTGCCCACTAAATATAAACCTCTCCTTTTAGCATACACCCAACCATTGTGCACCATGCTGCATCTGGTGTGAAGATGACCTCCCTGCTGTTTGCCAGAGGGACAGACTGTGTCCTGGTAGGGGATAGTGACGGGCAAGTGACTGTCTACCAGCTCAAGAATCTCAGTGTGAGAGAAGACAAGCAGGTAAAACTGAGATGGCCTGTGATGTTCTACACGTAGACTATTTCACAAGACTTTGAATTAAAACAGAAACTCTTGCTTTTCCTTTCAGTTGGACAGTTTGGAAGACATCATTCACTCTACAGCTTCCACTTAAGTTTAGACATGTTTAGATTTGTGTTATTGTGGTTGATTCTCTTGAGTTAGTTTAACGATAGCCAGTTACTGAAGATTTTAGAAATTGAAGAAAAGTTTAGAAAGTTTGGAAATAAATATTTCATATTTCATACTTATTTCAGTTAATAGTTCTTATATATGGACAGTCTAAAAAGATACAAGCTTGTTACTGTGTTATTAAAAAGGTAAATTCACACTGAACCTCAACAGACAAGAGCTTTTTCTTTCATTTTTTGGATTTATACATTAAAAATAAGCAGGTTAAAGTGCACTTGCGATCAAAGGACTTGATCTTGATAAATTGTGATGAGATGTTCCTGGACTTCTGGATTTTGTTTCTAAGATTTAGGGAGACCCCTGCTGGCAGTCTACAGTCATTTGATGATTTCAACTCAAAGCAGTGCTTTCTTAATTCTGTGAAAATGAATATTCTGCTATATTTTACAGGTGGTTAAAAACTCAAATGACAAAAGAAGTCATTCAGCCTTTCTGTTAAACCAATCCAGAAATGAAGTCTGTGCAGGGTAATGTGACATTATTGAATGTCATTTAGTTTCAGATAATTTTAACTAATATCATCAGCTAAATCACAGCAGACAGAAAACCTAGTGGAACAAAAACATCTGTCCTACAGTTATGAAATCTTTGGGTATATATTAACTTTGTCTCTCATTTTCACTCACTCTCTCTCACACACTTGCTTCCTTATGAGAAATGGTGATGTATTCTTACCTTCATAAAAAACTGCTTGACAGACAGACAGATGGCTGATTTTGAGGGCGTTTTATCATAACAATTCACATTTTCAAACTTGACCTAAAACATAGACTCAAATTATATCAAGAACACATTTCTAAACTTACTTATATGGAGCAGAAAAGCTGATTTTTAACCTGCTTTAAGACAGCATAAATCAACAATATGGTCATATGGTAAACATCAGAAAAGTGATCAAGGTTTTGAACAAATAGGATATATAGAATTTGATTTTAACAAGAGACTAGAAACAACACAAACTTAAAGCACATTATTTAAATGCGTATCGAGGTTGTTTAGGTAGATAGTTGATGCCACATTTTTCATAATAACATAGATGTTTTGTTTGGCCTCGTATATGTGGATGAACAAACTGAACTGTGTGCAGAACTCAAGAATGCGTCAGCTAACACAGTTATTCTGGATGACAGTGCTTTCTTTCATTCACACACTGGCTCTGACAAATTGCATCACGCTCCCCAGACTGGCCGGTATGTCTATAAATGACAAACTCCAGTGCATGAAGTTGTGAAAAGAGTTTCAGAAGAGGGAGCTTAAATACCCGAGCTACACTCTTGTCCTCCTTGTTGCGATTTTTTTTGTGTGTGCTGGATCATTTCTGGTTGCAGTGACGCACTGCCAGGATAGCTGTTTCCATTATCAATGATAAACTAAGCCGACTCAACAATTTCCTTACAGCAGCTTCATATTTAATGGACAGATGTGAGAGTGGAATCGATCTTCTCATCTAACTGTCTGCCAGATAGTGAATTAGTGCATTGTCGAACTATTCCTTCACCTCTTTAAAATGTATAAATGAATAAACAAGAAGGCTCACAGTGCTGAAGCAACATTTAATAGATAAAAGAAATTCACTGAGTTGTAGACGTCACATTAAACCTCACAACATAGATTAGAAGAATTACACTCTATTATAATGTGTGAAATTCTTATATAAACAAAAGATAAACAAAACTAAAAACAAAGGCAGCCCAAGAAAACAATATTTTTGCTGAGACCAGATTATTTAAGCCCAATACAACATGGAAAAACATGAGTAAAATATTGTAAATAAGTTAAGTTCACTGTGGAAACTGATGAGGCTCAAGTTGACAAAAAAAAAGTGCCCCAGCTACAAAACCAAGACTAACTTCCTTTTCTGTTAATGTGTACGACCTATATCTGCTGACAGAGTGACTTCAGACATTCACATGAGCCATAGTAAAACACAGCGATGACGCAACACACCCTCGAGCAAAATCGCTGTTATATTTTTACTCCGCCGTGATCTATGACTCTGTAAGGTCACATATCCTCGAATAGAGCTGCTTCAGTAAGCTTTTCCTGTCTGCTGAGGTGAAAACACCGTGAGCAACGACAGGGATGGGAAGATATAAATCCCATGATGACAGGTCACAGACAGAGCATGTGATTCTGGTTGAGATCAACACACAGGAAATGAGCTGTACATAGTGTTTAAGTGGCAAAAGAGGAAAAAGTGGCCATAAATATATTTTAATGCCTAAAGATGTTCAAGTGCAACATGATGGTTTGAATTTCCAGCAGCGGGCCTGAGAGGATGTGAGTACAGTTTTGTGTTATGTGGTCTGGGTTTACATCCTTTTTTTCATATGTATCCAATGAATTGTCTTTGTTTTACTTTGTGTTTCGAGCACAGTGGGAAGTGAACCTGGATTTGAAAGTGGCATGAGAGGCTTCTGACGTCTGCTACTTTTAAACCAATGGCCTTATGTTTATTCACTTTTTTAATCCAGAAATATACTTCAACCACCTCTGACAGACTGTTAAACATATATATTAATGTAATAAGATAATTTAGATTATGTACAGATGATGTCGTTCTCTGTGAAAGTATATTATTTGATATGAGTGTAAATGTTTATTCTGAACCTCGGAGTAGTAGTTTGACCAAAACCAAACTTACTAACAACGAATGAAGTTTCCTTAGTTGTCACCACATGGCAAATGATAAAAACCAGTAGCTGGACCTTTAGTTAAGATACTTTTGTCATTTTGTTCTGTTTTTAATCAGAAAATAAAGCTGATGTTTTTTTTGGCTTTCATTTTATAAAATTGAAGAGGATAACTTATTAAAGTATTATTTTCAAATGTAATTTTCAGTTTGTGGTTCTTTATCATCCACTTTGCAGATTCTGAGTTCACATTCAAAACATGAGATAAACTTTTAAAATGTAGTCCACTGTTACAAGTTTAACTGCTGAAACTAATGTAAAAAATTCAGAATTCAAAACTTATAATGTAACTGAGTATTTAACTACTTTTATTACTTGTACATTGAGGACACTGGGGTCATATCCTCTGTATTTTTTCTGGAAATATAGATTATTTAATCAAGAATTATTTAAGAATAGGGTTCAGGTGTTCAATTAAAACAGATTTAAAGCTGCTTTAAATAAACTTATTGTATATGACCTGTTTGGATAGAGACCAAAACAGAGCTAAAAGGAGACCCACAGAAATAGCCTCATATTTATAGAAAATTAAAATGTGTAAAATCAGAATAATGAACATTTTCTTTCTTTGTGGAGTCCATTTAAAGTTTTAAGGGTTGAAGGAGAATTGAAAAAAGTTTAAAAATAACTTTTCCACCATTAAAAAGTAGTGAAGTTAAAACACACGTGGTACTAAACTTCCAACTCATCACTGATAAATGTTGAACTGCACCTTTAATGTCTGTGTCTGTGTGCTGGGTTTGTCCAATTAGTGTGTAGGTGGAGCTCAGGACGAGCAAACCGACAACAGGCTCTCACACACGGGCTGGATTCAGTTCCTGGACGCGGAGGAGAAACCGGCAGAAGTTGACTTTCAGTGTGTGATCAGATGTGGAAAGTTGGTCGCTGACAGTTGATCACAAGTCTGATGGTGTTGGAGGAAGATTCCCCGATGATCAAAGTATCGATACCTTCGATGGAGAGAGAGGAGGATGAGTCGGGAAAGACCAGAAAGGTGAGGGCTGTTTTTAATCTGCTGTCAACTTTACTCGCGTCTCTCTGCAGCTCTTTAACTTATTATTCCTCCATATTCACTTTTCCTTGTTAGTTTTTGCATCATGTGTTGTTAAACTGTAGGTTTTGTAGCTTGGTCGTTCAGGTTACCTGCGACGCCAGGTGAGACAGGTAACCTGCAGGAAAGCGAAAGTTCAGCTCAGGCTTTCAGCCATTTTTAATCCAGAGGTGCAGGAAAGACTCAGATCCTTCAAAACCATCAACAAAACAAGAGAGAGTTGCTTTGGAATTGAAATGTAATGATAGTGGAAGTGTTTAGAGGAGTAGAAATACCACACTAAAATACTCCATTACAAAGTACTGCTTTCAAAGTTTTCTTAAGTGAAAGTGCACAAATACTTCAAATGTCAAAAGGTATTCATGCACATTGTCTCCTGTTGTTGCTTTATTATTATATGATTGGTTTTTAATATTAATGCATTAACATGTAAGAAGTACAACTATATATAGAAGTATACAACTGTATATTTGTGTGTAAAAACTTCAACTAAAAAGTGGTGGAGTAAAGAAGTGCAATATTTTCCTTTATAACACAGTGGAGTACTTTAAAACTGCAGTACTTTCTACCACTGTAAATTAAGCTGCTTTTTTTTTGTTGTACAGATGTTTGCGTTTAACATGCATGACCTCAGTTACACACACACAACTCCAGGCATGTGTTTGAGCACCAGGAAGTAAGTGTGTACTAAGTTGTTGTTGTTTTTTTAACTTCAGTAAATATAACAATACGACAGTTGCTCAATTACAAGTAAAAGTAATTTATTCAAAATATTTCATAACTGAAATTACAAATGTATCATCAGCAAAATGTGCTTAATAAGTACAGTTAGTAAACTTTTATTCTGAAAAGTAACTGAGGCTGTCAAATGTAGTGTAGTAAAGAGTACAATACCTGTCTGAAGTAGTCTAAAATGGAAGCACATGAGTGAAGCAGCTCAACATTCTATTTCAGTGACTAACTCATAGACTGCTGACTAGTTTGAATAAACAGTGAACCACAGTGGCACATTCAGCAGATAATATCCATTTAAATCCTACTTAGATAAAAAAAATACATAGTCTCACAAGATGGAAATAATTAGGGAAGGTACTTCAGAACTACTTAAGTAAATGTACTCAAGTACTTCAGGGCCAAAATACACATAGTTTCATAATGTTTATTTAAGTTTGACATTTGACTGAGAGCGTTCCTGTAAAGGGACCTATGATGTTATTTTGTTCCTTTTTCAAACCCTGATTAGTGCAGAAAGCTGTAAAACAGTGGTGACATTATACTGCACTACATGTGTCCCCTCTTCCTGAACACACACACACACAGTACACAACATTGGGCACCACAGACTGGGGTGTATCCCGTGTGCAGACTTATTAAGGTCAAATGAACCCATGTGGCGTTTGTGTGCTACTGAAGTTTTCTGGGATTAGAAACTCAAATGCAGGAGGCTGAAACTAGTCACAGTCACCTAGTTGTGAATTTGTAACGAATCATATTCACACCCACAGTTTAAAATGGTCAAAGTCAACACCAGCCTGGGGAATTTGCTCCGGCTTACCCCCGATGTGGAGGACAGCTGCGGCGTGCTGAACTGACCTCTGTTTGGTTTTATCATCTCGGCCTGAGATCACGAGGCTACAAAAGATTTTAGACTCATATTACCTTTTGTTTACATTGAGATAAAGCATTGTAAGCTGCGACCGTATGAAGAGGACGTCCTGTAGTGTGTTCTGCACAAACCCTCCAGCATTCAGCAGCAGAACAATGCTCTCTTCATTAGCTTTTTGTTCCTGATTTTTGGCATCAAATTCATTCATCTGCTGAAGAGAGAGAGAGCAGCGTGAAGCACATCTCATGCTCATGCTTTAGACTAGAGTTTTGATTAGATAAGAACATTAATCTAAAGCTTTAAAAGATGATTCATTAATTTAAAATGTTGAGTTATGTTTGCAGAATACAAATACTTTTACTTGAGTAAGGCTTTGAATCCAGGCCAAAAATATTTTCACAGTGTTGTCTTAGTACTTTTTAAATATCTGAATACTCATACCTCTTATTCAAAATCCCATTCGTTAATGTTAATAAAGCAGGGATTTGTTTGCAGTAATTACATTAAGCCATCAACATTAACAGTGATGATATGAACATTTTAAAATGAAGAATTCATATTGCGTCAACATGAGAAATCAGAAACAATCATAGACATGAGAAACAGTAGTTTTTATGCTGTGTATTAAGGTGGATTAAATTCGCATTGAAGGTGGTATCACAGGTTTATGTGTGTGGCTGTGATGAACAAATGTGTCATAAGAATAAACTGTGAAGCTCTGTGCCTCCTCCTGGTGGAGAAATGAGAACTAAGGATTACACACTAAAACTCTGAGTTTAAAGTGGATCTCAAAATTACAAAACATGATCGTAAGAATCTTAAGATATAAGTTGATTTAAGTCTTTAATCTTAAATCCTTAATTCAAATTAACTTTATCACACTGTTATATTAAAAAAAAAAGATGTATGAAAAAGGTAAAAGATGTGGGAATGAAAAATATATCTGTACTATTTGTGTTGTCTTTTATTTGAAGTTTTATTAGTTGAAGCTGTACAAACATTTGCTATTTCTATCACATGTTGCATTTATAGTCAGCTCTACCAGAAACGTGATTCTTTCTCTGTGTACAAACTCTATATTGAAAAACATTTTTAAGCCTCTATCTCTAACTCTCTCTCAGTCTCTTAGGAATAAACTTGACGGTGAAGCAAGAATGCATTGAGTTTATTGTCATCATGGTTTTGAAAAGCATGACACACTTCTTGACTTCAAATGTCCAAACTGACAAACATTTAATTCACTAAATGACAGTTTGTGAATAAATCTTTTGTGACTCTCTCTGTTCTTTGTTTACAGCTTTTCAGAGTCGAAGTCTTGTTTCATGGGAGGAAGCATTTTGTGCTCAGAAGAAGCACTGAATTCCAGAGTCTCCACAGAAAAGTACGTATATGGGATATTTAGCCACAGTGATTTTAATGAATGACTGTATGTGCAGCATTGCCTATTATGCCATTAGATATATATATAGTGTATATATCATTCCAACATAAAACAATGCAAATATTTTAAATTAGAATAAAACAATGAGACAGACAATGAACTAGAACAAAGTATCGCTAATGGAAGAAATGAAAAACGACAACTATTTACATGAAAGCTATGTGCAATATTTGCAATAGTGTATTATGCAAACTATAATACAAATACATGAGGTAGTAAAGTACAAGTATTTTATGTGAAATGTTTTGAGTATTTTGAATGATGCACTCTTAGTATATTCATGTTTGATTGTAAGTGAGTCTTCTTCCTTTTGTTGCTACATTTCTTTGTCTGTTATTGCCACCAATTTACATTCAGTGTAACAGTGTGAGACCAACAGGAGGATGTGAGTTGTGCTCACACGCACATGTGCAAAACGGTGGAACTGTAAAAACATGCCACTGCTAGTTGACAAAAGCTACACAAGGTGCCTTTACTGTCAGCTACTTTATGTGTCGTGTGATATCGTGTTGTGTCTTGTTTTAACTTCAGCTCAGGAAGATCATCCAGACTCCAGATTTCCCGAGCAAAAGGAACCCACATCTGAGGACCAAACCTCTGGAGCAGAGGAGGCAGGAGCTGGAGGACTACATCCAGGTAACACATCCAGGTGCCTCAGCCCTCGACGTGAAACCAGATGTTCTTTATCAGCAAGTTCATTTGTGCAAGACAGATCCTCTAGGAACGTCTTCATTCGCATGGGGGTGATGCTGTGGAGCTGACAGGGATTTTTGACTTCAGCAACAAAACTTCATTTATATAACACAGAATTCAAGAAAACATAAAAGAAGAAAGTCAAAGAGACAGAGAGGAAAATAAATAAAACAAAAAGTAATAAGTAATAAACCACAAAGTAAAAGTTAAGATTGATTTTGATTCAAGAGTTGAGAGACAACAAAAACAAAACTATGATTACTGTTGGTTTTTATCTTTGACCTTGGAACAACCCAAAGTGTATGTGGACCTAAAGCTCCAAACAGTGGTCAGAGGTCGAGTTCTGTTCGGGCCTAAAACTGAGACCTGAACCTTCATCTGTCAGTGCAACTAATAAATTATGTGACCATGGCAATAGATCAACACAGAAACAAGCTATTGTACAGTTTGGAAATAATTCTAATCAAAAATACAATTTGACAAATTCTGTTGTTCTCTTTTGGCCAGGAGATCATCTATCAAGATGAAGACGTGCCGCAGGTGCTCCTGGACTTCCTCCACGTTAAACACTTTCACACAGGGAACAAGATCAGCAGCATGGAGTAAGTCCTTCAGCCCCGGACTCCTCCGTCTGCACCCAGAGATGTCGGACATGTTGCTATATTTAGCTCCTCTATTTTTGGATTGGGGGCAATGCAGCAACATAATAAAACTTTAAATACATTTCTCAGTGGGGTGTGGAGCAGCAGTAGCACTGGATCTAACACACTATATGGCTGATGATCGAGGAACAGGGAAGTGTACAGATATATGACAAACCACTGTACTGCAACACACCACTCATTATAAAGCCTAGTGAACAGTAGTGTAATGAATGTGGGCGAGTTGGAGTGTCCTCTTTATTAAAGGCTATTGTAACCTTTTAAACAGAAGATAGTTACTTCAGTTTTTTGTCCTTGTAAACACATATATTAACCTTTGTTTCCACAGCATCATTTCAGGAAGTGTGTAATAGTTTATGCTCTAATTTTAGGTCACTTGATGAACTGGACAGTCAGGATTCCGGGTAAGATCCTTACTAATATTTCACATTTCCCTGTGGCTGCGTGCACTTCTCTCTGCTGCACTGTTATTTCAGTGATGACAGATGCATTATGGCTACAATATGACACTTGCTATATCTTTTAGAATGTGTATTTGAAGTGTATCTTTGAAGTCCTGCAGGTTTTATAAAATCCCTGATTCAAAAACTAAGAGGAGCGAAAACATATAAGATAAGATAAGATAAGCCTTTATTCGTCCCGCAGTGGGGAAATTCACATGTTACAGCAGCACAGGGGATAGCAGCAGTTAAATATTAAGAACAAATGACAGTCTAAAAAATAACAATCTAAAAAAAGGAGATATACACAAGTTCGCATTACTTATTTAAACTTTTGAGTATGGATATGAAATATAAAATCTGAATTATAAAAATATATGACCAGTATAAAATATATGACCAGTAAAAATACACAATGGGCCTAAACTGAGGTAAGAAATGACAGCCTAGATACGGAATATTAAATATTAAGTACTAAATACAGAATATTGCACATTGACTTGGTCAAGTATTGCACAGTGTGTGGAGTTACATAAAGAACAAGTATTGCACAAGTGTACTGAGTGTACTGAATAACAGTATATGGTCCATGGTTTATTGGGAGCAGTGCTGGTTATACAGTCTAACAGCTGCAGGAAGAAAAGACCTGCGATATCGCTCCTTCACACACTTTAGGTATATAACATATATATATATATATATATATATATATATATATATATATATATATATATATATATAATAATAAAATCACTGTAAAGAGCAACACTTGTGTAATAACACCTGCATGTGTTGTTTTTGGTGCAGGCTGGCACACTAGCAGCATCCACCAGCCTTGTTGACTGCTTCTGCCTGTACATCCAATTAAAATTAATTGACGTGCATGAAATGACATGATGCTGCACAAAGTGGTTGGTGTGTGTTGCACTGAAGCGTTGCTCCTCAGCTTATCAGGCTTCTGGCTGATTTGAACAAAACCAAACCTGTACACACAGAATTGTTTTACCGTCAATATGACTAATCACTCATGTCTCATCTGTGTTTCTTTAGTTATCAGTTACCACATCAGCGAGTGGTGGGATTTTTTCAGGATCCTTATTTCTCCGACTGCACCTCAGGTAGGAGAGAACAGACTGCTCCTGTACTGCAGTGTGTTCATATCTATCTATGAGAAACAGCGACTGACTCTGTACTATTGTGTGCACTTTGTTGCTCGGTTTTGTAATTTTGTATTGAAAAGCATTCAAAAGTAGCTTTGTTCACGCAATATAAAGCCTGAACTCTGTCTTGCAGATCTCCCAAATGTTGTTGTGGACGGGGTTCTTCAGGGCTTTTACCCCCGAGATGTCCGGGTCAGCTTCACCGCCCCCGCTCTCACCGAGCCCGCCACATCTATAGAGGCCTGAGTTTTTAAGACTTAACGTTTTATGCAGTACAGTCAAATACACAATGACGGCAAGAAAGACAAATGACAGTCTGAAGTAGGTCACTTGGAGGATGCTTTTGTCTGAAATCAGCAGCCCCAGTGGGATTTAAACCCGAACCTCAGGCTTTGTTGCTCCTTCTGTTGTGGTGATCAACCTTATTACAACCTTTTGAGAATCTCGTTTTGAAGCCAAACACCAAAAGTCATCTTTAAACAGAGGTAGTCACTCAGTATATGTGTTTTTGATGAAGACGTGGCCACATGCAAACGTGCCTTTTATTCATTTTACTGTACTTTAGTGTAGCCTAGTTCAATTTTAAAATAAAGGAGCTGTGTGAGAGTTTGGAAGATGACTTGAAATCCGAGGGACCGATGGGGTTTAGTTTTTAAGGATATTCTTGTTTTGTGTTTGTCACTTTGTCACAGTTACTACAGATTTGATAGAAATGGGACAAAACAATATTTTTTATCACATTTGTAGGATTTTAAATGAGGTCAAACACAACCAGCCTTTGGCTTTTCCAGCTAAAAACTGGTGCTTGGGCTTTGGTGTTTTCTTTAGTGTAAAGAAATGTTTTTCAAGTTGAAATATATGTACTTTTGTATCATGTTGTTTATATTGAAATTATAATAAAGAATCCAATTTGATTCATCCTGCATGAATTTTCTATGTAAACTGTCAAATGAGATGAACAACATTCTCCTGTTTGGGAAACTTAAGGTTTAAACAGTAAATGTACACAGTGAGACAGATTCGAAAAAAGGAACCAGTTCTGCAGTTTCATTGCCAAAACTTGTTGCAAATTTATTTGATATTGCTCAAAATGATTGAGAGCATGAAATCCCCTGATGTGTCTTGTGATTGTTCCTCATCCTCCTCCTGGTGCAGCACTGAGTTTGTTGAAAAACTCAGTTATTTCTGCTTAGAAATGTTGAGTTTTGTTCCAGCAGAGGCTAAATGACCATTTGAAAACACTTACACAAACTAGAGCTACATTTTTATTATTATTTTTCATAGTGAAATCAATTTAAAATTTATGTGTCATTAAGTGACATTTCAGGTTTATTCATACACACAGTATGTAGGTGTCGAAGGTGTCAGTTTTCTCTGCAGCTGCTCCACCCCAGCCTCCAGCAAAATAGTTTACAAGCAGCAACAAGCAGAGCATTCGTGCCTGAGGGAGAAAAGGCAGGAAGAAAGCGGCCAAGTCTTTAATTATGTTATATGGCTGTGGTTTTATCTGTGTTGTAAATGGCCTTCTTCTTGCCTATCTTCTGCTATAAAACAGCCTAAGACAATGAGTCCAGTGTTGTCAAGGGCCTTCAGCAGTTGAGTACTTTATAAATGTATCATAATAATAAAAAACAATAATATGCAGCACTTTTGTTTTAGTTGAACCAGGATTAAATCATTGCAGGACTGTAAGCAAATAAAGTGTGACAGTTAAAATAAGAGGAAATGAAAATTCCCAGATAAAAGCCAAAATAATCAAACAGATAAGACATGCTGGAAATGCTGGCGTTAATAAAAAGCTTTTGCTTAAGTGATTTAAAAGATGTTACTGATTCTGCAGGCCTCATAATATGTTTGTAATATCTTTGTTTCACCACTTCCAATTTATGATTTCCAGGAATTTCAAAGTGAAATGTGTGCACTTAAAACCACACGTGTATTTCTGAATAAGTAAAAACATCTAATAATACAAGTACTTTGCAGTATTTCAGGATATAAACTCATGTGTTAACCACAAACTGCATTAAAGGTTTTGACCCTTCAGCTCTGTTCTTCACATTCTGTACCATGAATGTTCCCTGGAGCGGCGCATGCGCGGAGCGGTATACGGAAGCCGCCGAGTCCGCTGTGCACCGACTCTCCGGCTGCTTCTCGTCTTTCTCAATCATCGCTCCTTCAATGACTCGTACAGACTCTGACTTCTTCAGTTACTTCTTCCTCCACCAGTCAGCAAGCTGAATGCTCTTTCTGTGATTTAGCAGGAAACAGGATCCTGACGGACAGACTTGAATCACATTATCGGTACGTGCCGCTAACAACTGTGAAGCTTTGGCTACTTCGAGTCCAACAAAAGCTGTTTATTAAGATGTATTAAAAAGTGTTTGGCTGCCTGGTTTGTCTCTAAATCAGATCCCTTGCTAAGCTGAGCTACTTAGCAGGCTACTTGCTACTGTCAGATTAGCTTTGGTAGACTGAAGCCATAGAGCCGGTGTGCTGCTGCTAGCATGTTAGCTAACAACTGATGTATGTCCACGTTAGCAGTTACTTAACTCCTGTATACTGAACCATAAAGTACATAGTTTCACCTTAAAGGGCAATGCCACTTTTTCTGGTGGTCCCAGTACTTCTGGATAGTGTCAGGAAACATGGAGACTAAGTTTTGAACCTGCACTGTCATCAAGGTGTAAACGTACAACTCATGAAGTGAGTTAAAGACAAGTTGAGTGAAATATCTGCAAGGAGGCTTAATGTTGTTAAAATACTTTAATACTAAGATTGTATTCATGCATTCTGTCCACCTCATTCATTCATTTATTTTGCATGATTATGCACAGTGGGATTCGTTTCATTTCATCCTCACTTAACTACGTACATACTGTACCATGTGGAGCAACTATTAGTCGGTTAATCAATAAGTCGTTTGAAAGAAACCCTGCATCTATTTTGATTATTTAAACAAAGATGCCAAATTTGATCAAATGTGAGAATTTTGGCTCCTTTTCTTGATCTGACTTTACAGGAAATGTAATCTTTTTTTGGTTTTGAACTGGTAGTCAGACAAAAAATAACACATCATTTGCTTAATGGCAGAAGATGCATTAGGATCTTGGTGGCTCATCACCTCTGCTCAACACTGCCCTCTAATTTGAACTAGGGCTGCAACTAATGGCTTATTTTGAATATGAGTTCATCTATCAACTATTTTCTTGATTAATCGATCAATACGTTGGTCTTTAATACATTGGAAAACTAGAAAATACCCATCACATCAGCCTAGGGCACAAGGTGAGGTCATCAAATGTTTTTTTTAGACTCAACAGTACTCAATACTCAATCAATTTACTATAACACAAGAACAAGCAAACTAGCAAATTGTCACATTTGTGATCCTGGAACCATCAAATATTTGGGATTTTTACTTAAAAATACTTAATTAACTATCAAAAATGTTGCTAATTAATTTGTCCTTGATCGATTAATTGCCTCATTGTTACAGTTATTCCAAGCCAGCTGTGATTAAGGACACAACAAAAATAGTTGAACATTTCGTTTTACATGTCTGATGAACACTGAACATCTGTATGCAGCTGTTTAATGCATTTTATCCTCTTTAATTACCAGTCAATCAGTTGATCCATTTGAATGGCAATGTCTGATATGAGAGACAGAACTGACTGATTTCCTTTGTTGCAGGAGTGTGTGGGAGCATCATGTGGAGGAAGGCTTCAGCAGCGGCCCTGCTGGCGTTAGCTGTTGGCTATTTCTATCATGGCAGCCCAGACCTGCCAGAGCAGATTCTGCAGTATATCAGTCTGCCAAACTTTCAGTCGTCATCTCAGAACGAGAACAGCCAAAGCAGCCTGGAGCAGGTGATCTCCACCGCCTGGGAGGCTCTGATAACTCTGCCGACTCGCCAGTGGGGCAAAGTGGCAGTAGGGTGAGTCGTTGAACTGTGTCAGTGTTGCTGTAAGAAATAGATATTTATTACTGCATCTGTGCTGTACACTGGCAGCTTGAGATGCTGTAAGCTCTGCTGCTGAGGAGGAAAGTGTTATCATGAGTCATTCTAAGCTCAGATAACTGCATCCAAGACAGTGATGCACATGTGAATTAAGTTACTGTCTGTACCCAGCCTTTACCTTTTCGTCTGCCTGAAAGAACACACTGGATCAGTGTTTAAAAAAAGGTGGAAGTACAGGATTGGCTAGGCCTGAAGGACTGCCTACAAGAGGGATGGACCAAGGACAGAAGGGAAGGGGGAAGACTTGTTTAGGAATGTCTTACTATTCTTCAATATTGCACCTGATCTTAACTTTAAAGTCACAGTGAAATGGCAGTTTGGGCAACATTATCTTCAAAAAAGGAAACAGAGTATGTGGGCATGGCACATTAAAAGAGGGATATTAAGCTGTAAAGGGCTGTAAGAAGAGACACAGGATAAGAACATGAAAAATGCATTTTCTTCTTTTACTGTGTATTTAAAACAAATGGACCTGTTCACTGGGTTTGTTTGAGTCTGCACAAAACCCTGATGTGCTTCAAGAAATTTATTTTACTAATTGCCATAATGACACCAGACAATCTTTATTTTTGTCTTTAAATTCAGCAATTCAGTCTGATCTTGCTGCCAGCAGACCTTTTTAAAAAAGTGTCTCTATCCTCAGTATTATTTGTAGTCAAAGTCTTTACCTCCTCTCCTCTATATCCTCTCTTGTTTAGGGTGAACGCCTGTGTCGATGTGGTGGTCACAGGAGTGGGACTGCTGCAGGCCCTGGCTGTGGATCCTGGCACCGGCCTGGATCATGAAGTGTTGCACTCTAAAGAGGACTTGAAGGAGGCCTTCATCCATTACATGGAGCGTGGAGCAGCTGCTGAGCGCTTCTTCAGCGACAAGGAGGCCTTTCAGAGGATTGCACGTGCAGCAGCGGAGTACCCCGGTGCAAAGGCAAGACTACCTTAATCCACTAACTTGCTTGTTGTTTTGTTAAGTGATTTTTTGTTTTTAATGACTTTCATCATGGTAAACTTAACTTTTGTCTCCCTTTAGCTGTATGTGGGAGGGAATGCTGCCCTCATTGGCCAGAAGTTGGCTACCTACCCTGATCGGATGGTACAGTAGCTTGTTTATACTTCTATTATCAACTCTCATGGGTACTCTAAATGAATGAGCTCTTAAAGATCTGCTGGGCCATTTAAATAAATGATGAAGATCCAAGTCAAATCTATTTCAGTAATGCTGAGTAATGGTTTGGGTGCCTTAGGAAAGACATGAGAGAAATACACAAACCTTTTCCAGAGGATGCATTATGTAGAACAGATTGTTGAAATGATGGCATTTTATATCTAATCTTGAAGCCATATCTACCAGATTTGTTCAGGAGGAAGTGCTTAGGGTTGACTGTAAATGTTTTTTCACAGGTCTTGCTATGTGGGCCAGTTGGTCCTAAACTTCATGAGATGCTGGATGAACAGATAGTTGTTCCCCCAGAATCTCTCCAGGAGACAGATGAATTTCACCTTATCCTGGAGTATAAAGCAGGTAAAGAGAAGAACAGGCTGAAGCCACTCCAGGATTTTTTGCATTCAACAAACCTCCTTCAGTCTGTGTCTGGTCTTCCTCTCTGCATGCAGGTGAACAGTGGGGTTCGACTCAAGCACCTCAAGCCAACCGCTTCATCTTCTCTCACGATGTGTCTAACGGGGAGATGAGCTCCCTGGAGACATTCGTGGCGAGTCTGGATGAGTTTCAGCCTGACCTGGTCGTCCTTTCTGGGCTCCACATGATGGAGGGTCAGGGCAGAGAGATGTGGGGGGAGCGGCTGAAAGAGGTCAGTCAATCAAAGCTGTCCATTTCCACCTGTTTGTTTTTCACTTTGTTCTTTCACGCTGTAATGCATTAGAATGTAATAGCTTTTTCACAGCAAAACCTTGCTTTCATTGATGTCTATTGATATGTGTAATGCAGTGAAGAGTGAAAGTGATGGATCACCTTCTTCTATGCTAGTTTATGCTAATGAAAATTAATCAAAAAATGCTGATATTCAATTATGATTTGCTTTGGAAAATCATTTGGAGTAATGCACTGGATGTACTTCATAGTAAAACATGCAGCAAGTCTGGCTGTGTTTTATTTTAGCAGATTCTTTAATCCAGAACAACAAAACAATTTTTAGACTACTTGATTGCTTATTATGTCCAGTATAATGTTGCATGAGTGAAAGATTCAATGTAAAAAGATGAATCACGAAATATGTTTTATTATTATTCACAGTATATTGCACTGGAGTTCGGAATATAATAGCATGCTCTTCTTTGCTACAGGCTGTTTCTGCCATATCTGACATTCCTAAAGATATTCCCATCCACCTGGAGCTGGCGAGCATGACCGACAAAGACTTCATGAACAGCATCATGCAGGAGGTACATGTCGATATGATTGTCTAAGTCTTTCATGTAGTGAACTTCACAGAGTTCTTCACAGAGAAAAGATGAGTGTGCTCAAAATCCACAAATCCCCACAGAGTTCTGTATATTTAATTAAAGTTTTTTCTCTGTTTCCTGTTAGCAGGTTATGCCCATCGTCAGCTCCATTGGGCTGAATGAGCAGGAGCTGCTCTTCCTCTCTCAGTCCGGTGAGGGGCCTCATGCCGACTTGGCTGCCTGGAAAGGCGTTCCGGACGTGGGCCAGGTCAGCGACATTCTCCTCTGGATCCTGGAGCAGCATGGCCGCAGCGACCCCTCGTCAGAAGCTGATCTGACTCGTATTCACTTCCACACACTGGCATACCACATCCTGGCTACAGTGGAGGAATACTGGGGGAACCAGGCGGCAGCAGTGATGGCTGGAGCACGAGTGGCCAGCAGTCAGGCCTGCGGTCTTCAGTCTGTTGACGTTAGTAAAGTGGAGCTCAAAGCCCCGCTAGAGTTTCACAGCTCACACAGTGAGCCACGAGAGAAGCTGTCCCTGAACCCAGCAGAGCCTGTTACTGTGTGGCACAGAGGAAACGTCACCTTCCGCCTCACACCGGTGCTGGTCTGCAAACAGCCACTTCGGACAGTAGGGCTCGGGGATGCCATCTCAGCAGAGGGACTAGTTTATTCGGAGTTAAAGACCCAGCAGCCTTTCTGAGGTTTACTTGAATCTGGAAAATGTTACTGAAAAGACCCAGTGAAGTTTCACCTGCAGCGGTGGTTGTTGGGTTGGAGTCACGTCTCTAAACTTGTCCAGACCTCAGTGTCCTGAACCAGGTCCTGTGTCTTCCTTCCCAAAGCTCCACTGAGTTTAAGAATGTGATTGATGGCGATAGTTTTAAAATCCTGCCTGATGACTCCTCCAGCCTGCTCCGGCCTCCTCTGTTCTCCCCTCTCTGATCCTCCAGCAGATACAGAAACTGAGGCAGAACTCTCTAGAAGTGGATCAGACCGGGCTGTGAGGTGACCTGACTCTATGCACTGGGCGCAGCTCAAAGCCATCTTCACAAACTCCAAAGTGTTGTTGGCTCTCCTAATTTACTTTGACCTGCATACCTTCAGTATGCTGTGCCTTGAAAGAAAAGATATTATTAAATATTTTATTCATATTTTAGAGCCAAACAAACTTAAGCTTAAGCATCACATCAGTTACCCTTCTGAGATAGATATATGTATACACACACATATAAACAATTGTGTTTGACTGGAAACTGATGAGCGTCTTACTATATTGTAGAATCTAAGTGGTATTCTCGATGTTCTTTGTTTCTTTTGGTGCATTCATGTCAAATAGTCACTAGTTCACTTGAAAGCTCATTCAGACACCCATGGGTGTTTGTACGTGTAATAACTGTTACCTAGATATACTTGACATTTTTGGTATTTGTCCCGTGAGGATAAAAACTCTAGAGTGTGTGACAAATTTTGTGTTTCCTCAGTTTTTGGCCTAAACACTCCCACTATGAAGATGTTTGAAAAAAAAAAATAATTAGTTATTATTCTGGTTTTTGCTCTACATGGTAAATTCCTGATGCAGCATCCATATAACATTATGATCAAATTATGAAATGATTTACTCATTTCATGTGAAGGGGATTCTTCTTTATGCAGTACAGCTTAGTTTACAATCAGATGCCAGCTAATTAACAGTTCTGTCATTTAAAAAAAATCTGAAGTGTAGGTCATATGTTATCAGGGTTACTGTACTTGTTTATTGATTGTTTTGTTTTCAGTTATTTCCTTCACTCATAAAATGTGATTCTAACATGTTATAATGTGATTATAACATGATTGGCTGGAAAACATTAATACCTGGCCAGTGTAACATACTGCAAGAAAAGCTTCCTGATTCAGATTCTAGCATATAGATAAATTATGCTTTTTCATGGGTTGTTTTTTTTTCTGAGCTTACCTGGGAGCTTACATTTACAGTATGTACTGTCAGAACAGTGTATTTGTATACCTCACATGGCCACTGAAGGCATGCAATAATGGAGTCTTAATGCAAACATACAACAAAAAAGATGTATGGCATTTTGTTTAGCAGAATTAATTCTTTGCACTAGGAATTGGCAGGTATGCCTGCAAAGGTGAATGTAACCTTAACTCCGGACCCCCCTCCTTTATTTTTAGCAAGTACAATCTATTCAACTTTACTCATGTCATTGTTTGTGTCTCATGTTTTTAACATTTGTAAATGTCAACAAGTTTCATTTACTTGTAGTTCATCATTAAAATATGAATGGAGAGTACTGCTTGACTTGTTTGTGGTGCTGTGGTTTGTCAATCAACTTAGAAGAAGGAAGCAGAGCAAGAAGCAAATTTGAAATTGTTTGAAGGAGCAAAACGTTCTCTGGTCTCCATGTCTTAAATATGAGTATTTGCTTCTTTTTTTTTATATTACCATTTTCAGTTTCAGACTATTGGTTGAATAAAACAATATTATAAGGAGACACCTTGTAGCTACATTTAAAAGTCCTACAGGGCTGTTGTGTGCTCATGCAGCTTCCTTGTTGCAAATTTAGTGAAAAGGACTCCTGTCTTATAAAAGATAACATACATTGTGCTAATGTGGTCCACATTGCTCACACAATGTACAGAGACATGTTGCAAAATTAGTAGTTTTTAAAACAATATTTCCTAAATTTGAGAGTAGGAAAAGTACATAAACATATACAAATATCTATTTTGATCTTTTGATCTCTTAAGTCTCCTCAGTATAAACATAGTATGAACAGATTGCCAGTCCTGAACAGCATATACCATAAAACATTTAAAAGTGTATCTCTTATAGATTTTAGTCTTGTTTTTGTCAAATATTATTTGATATTAACACATATGAACAAACTATGTCGTTTAAATGTAATATTCTACATGAACACGAGAGCAAACTGTCTTTCTATTTTATTATTAGATACAAACACATGACAAAAGCAGTGTGGTTTTTCATAAAATTTTATTATTACATTTGAGCTCGTAAGGCAAAACTACGTGTCCTTTAATTTTACTGTATAATCAGAGAGAAAAACGGTAAAACGCGTCTGCATCTGATTGGCTGAACTGTTCCGGTACGTGAACCAATGAGAGCGCCGTGCGTCTGTGCGCCGTGCGTTGGAAGCAGCGACCCCTGGTGACTGGAGCGGCCGCCGCGGCAGTCTCCTCCCCGGATACCGCACTCCTGCCCCCGGCTCATATAAAGGTAGCACGACTGACAGGCCGTCCCAGGGCTGCCGACTCTTCTTGTTGATGGTTAGACTCTGCGAGAGAAGGATGAAGTTCCTTGTAGCGGTCACGGTTATCGTGGGATCTCTGATTTTCCTCGCGTTCCCGAACGGCTCCTCCGCGGACGAGAAGAAGAAAGGCCCCAAAGTAACTGCGAAGGTTGGTGTTAGCTCGTTAGCTAACATGCTAGTGGATGCTGTATGAGAAAATCAGAGCTCTTACTCAATGCTAACCGCTAGCTGCAGACTGTAAAGCCACGTCACATGCTAGTTAGCCTCCATCGGCTCATCCTTGGCTAAAACCCTCCATAGGTGGACTTGTTAGCCGGGAAGCTAATGTTAGCTAGCAGACGGCTAATGTGAGGACATTTGCTCCTGACTAATTTGGAGCTAGCATAGCACTCTTTTTCGGCCTTTACGACAAATGTCAGTGTTTTCAAATGTAAGACTTATCAGTTTAAGGTTTGAATTAGTGAGGTTTTGCTGTGTGGCTGCAGCTGAGTGAGGCTCAGCAGATGTTATCATGTCTGGCCTTGTTGTGTCTGCAGCAGGTTTGTCCACGTCTACAGTTACAGGGGAGCTTTGAGCTGGTCAGACTGAAGCTGGATCAGAGGCTCTTTGTCTCAAATGTTCCTCAGTGCAAAATTATTCTTCTGCACTTGCAGCCAATATTGTTAAGACAAATCTCTCTCTTTATAGATTCATGTCCATTAACTGTCTTACACCACAAAGACCGTTTATGGTCCTGCAAGAAATTGTCTGAAACTTAAAATTATGCATGTTGCCATTGACAAAACAGCCTTGAAGAGAATTAGAATTTGTTTGCTCTTCTGTCTGATTATAACTGGACTAAATCCTGGATAATCTTCAAAGAATGAGTGGCTCTTTAAAATGCTTATGACTGTTATCAAGGCCGTCATCACATTAAAATGGCTGCAGGAAACTTCCCCACTAAAGGAAGACTTGATTGCAGTTGTCAATGAATGAATGAAAGCAACCTTTACACTATTTGCAGTATTCCATGAGCAATATGTAAAGCATTGGAATTTGGAAATGCTGCACTATATATTTATTGATTTGAAGATGTTACCCATTAAAAGATTCTGTGCTTGTAAAGTTATGTCAACTCCTCCATTATGATTTAAAACATCAGCAAATATAAAGGTAGATAAAAACCCTTTGTCTCATCATGGGAGATCCTGGAGTGTAAAATAACTTCATAACTTCTTTTCTAGGTGTTCTTTGACATTAGAATTGGAGATGAAGATGTTGGAAGAATTGTGATCGGCGTCTTTGGGAAAACTGTTCCCAAAACGGTCGACAACTTTGTGGCTTTGGCAACAGGAGAGGTGAGAAGATCTAAACTTTGTATGTTTTACACTGTGCCATTTGTTTGGCTTTATAATGGACTTGCACTACTGTGAACTTTTTACACTTTCCCTGGTCAATATTTTTGCACTGGGCTGCACATACTGCACAGGTCTCTCATCTAAATAATGGTCATAATGTACATAATGTTTTATAATTATCTATTTTTCACATGTTATTGTCAATCATATTATTATGTTATGCTTCTTGACTAGTAGCACTGCTTTATTTTCATTTTATATTTGTCTCGTACATTATTTATTATTTTATCCTTCCTTCATCCTTGTGTATAACAATGTACTTGGTAATAAAAACGATTCCGATTTCCAGATTCACGGCTGACTGCAAATTGGATAGAACAATAAATCATCCCTTTGTTTTTATGCATAATTGGGGCATAGAAAAGGCGTCAGATCAGATAGTTGAAATGAGCTGTATTATATATATTTAACTTGGGGTCAACATCTTGCTTTACATCCCAAACCACAGTGTCCTGGACACACACTTTGAATAGGTCATTTGACTGTCATTCATGTGGTCTAAAATGTCAAATACTGGCAGCTTATATCCCTTCAGGTTTTTCAATTGTTGTTTATGTTGTTGCTTTGTTTGTTCTGATTATACAGAAAGGATTTGGTTACAAGGGCAGCAAATTCCACAGAG
This sequence comes from Centropyge bicolor, assembly GCA_037975185.1. Taxonomy (NCBI): domain Eukaryota; kingdom Metazoa; phylum Chordata; class Actinopteri; family Pomacanthidae; genus Centropyge; species Centropyge bicolor. The sequence continues at coordinate 5,267,729 of JBBMOC010000027.1, forward strand.
TCATCAAAGATTTCATGATCCAGGGTGGAGACTTCACCAGAGGAGACGGCACTGGAGGTAAGATGGTCACTGTCACCTGCAGAATGCCATTCACATAGAGACACAGATTTCCATAGATTTGTCTCTGCCAGAAAAAAAACTTACTTATGAGTCTGTGTCTCTACAGCTCTGAACATTTAATGACTTATGGGTTGTTTCAGTCTTTAGCTTCTTTAGGGTTTATGTCCAATGTCCACTTCTTCTACTTGTGTTCCTTGTTTCAATGCAGAAGATTTGCAACAGTCTCCTGTGTTTTTTGCTTTTATGAATTGAGGATTCATTCTATTGTTTTAAAAATGTGTGAAGACACAGAGGAAGATTTGAAACTTTGTACCAAGAGCGATTATGCATGTCTGACTTTGCCATTTGGCAGCTCTCATTCAGAATGACTCAGTGCAGTGCAGTGTTTATGAGATGGAACGTGTGATTAGATAAAGTGAAGATAAACATTTAGCAGCAATCGTGACATTCAAGTGAGATGCAAAGGTCTCTACAGGAAGGGAATGTTTGTGAAAATTGCAGCGCGACGCTAAACATCAACTGTCTTGTACAGATTTGAATAGTACAATAATATATTTTTTTCCTCTTTAAATGAAGGCAAGAGTATCTATGGAGACCGTTTCCCCGATGAGAACTTCAAGCTGAAGCACTACGGCGCTGGCTGGCTCAGCATGGCCAATGCTGGCAAAGACACCAACGGTTCTCAGTTCTTCATCACCACCGTTATGACTCCCTGGCTGGACGGCAAACACGTTGTCTTTGGAAAAGTTCTGGAGGGGCTGGTGAGTGTCGGGCCTCAGCAGTGATGATATACTTGAGTCTTTGTCTCAGGCACGACCAAATCTAAAGTTTGCCACCTTGTGCTATCTAGTTATTGATCTGTTGTATCTAGTTTTCCACCAAGTCAGACGAACAGTATCTGAAATTCCAAAAATAGCAGATGAAATTCAGACTAAAAAGGAGACTAGTTACCTGCTCTGTGCGCTCCTCAGGTGCACCATGAACAGATCTGTTAGATAGAGGATAGGTGGATAATGGTAATAATTATAATTATAATAGTACAGTATACACATTTCCTCCTCTAACATTTTAGGCTCACAAATGTTTTCTTGTTTTAATCCTTTTAATAAAGCTAACATACTTCATAAAGCAGACTGATTACCTTTGATTAAATTTAATTTTGCCAGTCTACCAATTTTCTAAATGCATGTGTATGTAATGACAAGCTGCTTTCACTCTGTTGTTGGTAACAGATCATGACTTCAGAGCTGATCAGTCTTGAGCTCTTTTGTGTTTAACACAACCAGTTAAGCTGCACAAATTAATTTGCAGTTTCTCTACTGAAAAGCTTTGATTAACATTTTTCTGCTTTGCCACGTTTGTGAATGCTCATGCACATAATGACACGCTACTTTTGCTTTGACGTCAGTGCAAAATGACTCAGATTTGGATGAATAATGAATATAATTGTCATCCAAAAGGTAACACTGAAGCTGTGTACAGAAGTGGTGGACATACAAATATGCCAGACAAACATGTTACAATACCAGCATGTTGAGCAGTGATTGAAAGTAACTCAAGTAATGCAGAAATGTATGTTATTTTGGAGATACATGAGAAGCTAAAACAACTGGAAAAATAATCGCAAGAATACTTCATAGCTGTACAATTGTCCAGTTTTGTTGTTGGATGAAGCTTTTTTTGTTGTCATTTGCAACTTTTTGAATGAGATTTTTTGATAGCATTGAATGACTCTAGTATTCTTTTTATCTTCTAGGATGTGGTGAAGAAGATCGAGGGCACAAAGACAGACGGCCGTGATAAGCCTCTTAAAGACGTCATGATCCACGATTGCGGCAAAATCGAGGTGGAGAAGCCATTTGCAGTGGCCAAGGAGTAGAGCGCTGCTGGAGGGGATTACAGGGAAAACAGGACTGCGGGGGGAGTTGGGGGGTGGGGTGGGGAATCATGCAGGCCACCTTGTTTTATCACTAACAGCCCTGTGGTTCTGGAGAAGGGGCTTTGGGTCATTCAGTGTCGGTGGCTGCCGTCTTAAAGCACCAGAAGAGCGTAAAAATCGAGCAAACGTGATGACACTCGGGGTCCATTTACCAACGAGCATTCCAAGGTGCACTTAACTGTTCGTTGTCGTTTTTTGTAAAAAATGAAATCTGAAATAAAGGTTTCAAATTTTGTTAAATTGCTGAGTGGTTTTCATTTCATCAGTGTGTCAGCAGCACCGTACAAAATCAAACTCTGAAGCTTTTTTAAAAAATTGTTTTGGCTTTATTACTGTGGAGGAGATTGTGTTCACTTACATTTGATATATTTAGATGGAATATGTGGATGCTGAGTGTTTAAAAGTTATGACAATTGTGGCCACTAGAGGGCACCATATACTCATGACAGGTTTCCAACAGTGAACTTTATTTTGCACATATCTCTACAAAAAGCACAAAGTAATATTAAACCACCATGACCTGGTGTGGGATGTTCTCATGAACTGTTTGGACACCTGCTTTAAGGAGAAGTGAAAAGACACAGTTATGACTGATTGCACACGAATGGTCTAAAAACTGCTTGGGAGACAGACGGCAACCTGCCAGCTGTGTCCACATGAAGCTTATCTCACTTCTCTAAAATTGAAATTCTGTATGTAAGAAATGTGAAAACTGACCACATCACAGACTTTCCATTGCATATTCACTTCTGTCAATAATAGAGAGTCATTATCAATCACCAAGAAGTCACAGCAAGGTTGCATAAAGTGTCAGTTCACCTAAATAACAACATGTTAGAATCTGGTCAATGCAGACAGCGGATCAATATTTGAAAGCATGTACCACAACGTATGGCAACAATAAGAAGTGATATATGCTTAAAACCAATTGTGGAAAGTAACTGCATGCATTTACGCACTGTCACTGCGGTTGTCATATAGCACAGTATAGTATATAATACTATATTATACCACATATTACCCTTATATATTATTATCAGCACACTACTAATTTTATTATTATATATATATAGGAGTGTGTGTAGCATATATTACACTTCCATACTGTTATACATGTAGGTTATATACTTGTATATTATATATTACTATTTTGTTATTATTATCACTATTGCTACTATTACTGTACTACTACTAGTATTTCTGTCACTGCTGTTGTTGATATTGATGCTATATAGAACAGGGCAGTATAATATATTATTATTATTATACCACATATTAATATTATTATTATTAGTATATTATTACTACTATTATAGTTATATGTACTTGAGTGTAGTATATATAACATTACATTACTATATCATTATATTATACATGTACATGTATGTCATACAATGTATATGCTATATTATATTATACTACTACTATATGCTATATTGTATTATTATATATTGTATTATTATCATAGTACTGTAGTACCATATTACTAGATTATATTTACCATAATGCACTACAGTATTAGCATTACCACTGCTGCTATTGTACCTTGTACACACTCAGGTATACACATTCAAACTTCTGTTATCTCTACTGCCTAATTTATTGTGTCTATTCTTAGATTTTTAATTTTTTCTACTTTTTATATTCTAAACAGTGCAATATAGGAGAAACGATGGAGATGTCAATTTCCCGGAGGGAACCTCCCAAAGGGATTAATAAAGTACTCTGTCTGTCTGTCTGTCTGTCTTACTCAAGTATTGTACTTTATACTTAAAATACTACCTAAAATTCAGAGGGAAAATAAGTTTTATTCCACTACATTCATGTTCAGTCTTAGCTACTTTGCAGATTCAGATACAATGATGTGAAATATGATTAAGAAATATCAATGTATTAACATAGATTTATCTACCCAGTGGTTTATAAAGTAGTTCAAATTAGCCCCACTTTTACCAGCTACAACATTAAACTGATACAAACATTAATGTATCAATGATTATTCTGAAGTATATTTTGATGCACATGCCTTTGTAAAATTTTGAAAGCACTTTAACCTAAGTAAAAGATCAGAGTACTACTTCCACGACCTCTAATTAAAACATTCACTCTTCCAGATGACAGAGTGAGTCTGAGCTGCAGAGGGCTCCCTCACACCACAGATCCCGGCCGGCCTGCAGAACAGACGCAGCCCGTGTTTGTGTGTTTCCGCTCTCTTTGGTCTGCTTCTGTCACACATTATCTCCCCAGGGAGAGAAAGTTGTTTACAGAAGCCCAATCAGTTTGTTTTCTTCTGTGACAAATGGTAGAATTTACTGCACCAGGACACTGTGGTTCCAGTTATCACATGCAGAAAAGAGAATGTAAGACACACCTTCCTGTGATTGTCTGATCTTCCTGATGCTCCAAACCAGCTCCATCTGGAGCTTCAAGCAAACAAACAGCTTCATGTGGACAGCATGTTCTACTCGACTGGATGTTGTTTCTGACTCATAATTAGCAGCAGGTTGTGGATTTGAGTGACTATTCACCTGTTTTGCATTCGTACAACTGGATCAAATAATGACTCCCAGATCAGATTTTTTTTTTCCTCTTTGCATTGAATCATCCTCACAGACTGACAGAGTTAAAGTGCCTGAATAAAGAGCTCATTATTGTGCATAACACCATCACATAACACCAATGCACTATACAAGAAGGGCCAAAGCCGTCTGCACCTGCTGAGGAGGCTGAGGTCCTTTGGAGTATGCAGGACTCTACTAAGGACTTTCTATGACACTGTGGTAGCATCTGCACTCTTTTATGCAGTGGTCTGCTGGGGAGGGGGGAGCACAGAGAGGGACAGGAAGAGACTGAACAAACTGGTCAGGAGGGCTGGTTCTGTCATGGACTGTTCTGTGGACTCCATCGAGGAGGTGGGTGAGAGGAGGATGTTAGCCAAGCTGACATCTATCATGGACAACCCCTCTCACCCCCTGCATGAGACTGTGGGAGCTTTAAGCAGCTCCTTCAGCAACAGACTGAGACTCCCACCCTGCAAGAAGGAGCGCTACCGCAGGTCTTTCATACCCACGGCAATAAGACTCTTTAACACCTCATTACAGTAAATAACTGCATTTAAGCCATGACTGCATTTTTTCTGCTGTACAGTGCAAATAATGTAATAATGTAATATTTCCTGTGCAATAACATAGAAATTTCTGTGCAATAGCATCTATAGCATCTTTATTCTCATATGAATAATAGTATGTCTATTACTTATGGATGCCAAAGACAAGGTGTAACATAATGTAAATACTTTACCTCACTTGTCACTTTATTGTCTTAGGCCACTTATTGTTTCTTGTTTTTTATTGCTGCCTTATCTCTTTAGCCACTTACTGGTATTTATTTTTGAGTTAATGTTTACTGTATGTTACTGCTGCTGTGACAAGTAAATTTCCCCTAAGGGGGATCAATAAAAGTTATCTTATCTTATCTTATCTTATCTTATGAATGGTGCACAATGGAGGCCATGTTGGGGATAAATATCATCATCTCTTTATTAGGATCAGACATATTTTGAGGCTTAATACAAGCTAAAAACATTAATATTTATGTTAGCCCGCGGCATGCCCCTGATGAGAACTGATGCAATATAATGTGCTTTATTCCCATGTAGTCATTTCAGGAAGCCGTGTGTGGAAACATGTCGAGGCCATGGGAACAGTGCTGGATGAGGGGGATGGTTTTCCTAAACATAACTGACCTCATCGTGCTTTTGTTAACTTGTTTGCAAAAATAATCTGAGATGCGTTCCCAAGCTGGAAATCACTCATCTGTTTGTTTCTTTATATCCTTTGAGATGTGCAGTGCATCACATGAAACTGGTGGGAGTGTGCTTCTAATCCAGGGACCTTTACCTGTTGAACCGAAAATTAGATTCAGTTTAAAAATGCAAAGTCATTTTTACTGGATCCTTTTCAAACCATTTTCATTTCTATGTTAATTTCAGTTAAACTAAGTTGGAACTTTTTTCCCTCTTTGATGAAAGACTTGTAAAAGCGTCCATATCCAATGAAATGTTAAGCGATAACATTATCTGAAAGACTGTGTTTTATGTCTTCTCTTGTATTTGAAAGAAAAAATTTGGCTATTTTTATGACAATGAGATGGGTGTTAGGCTCTGAATGGCCTACTTTTTACAGTCCAATCTGACAACGCTGCTTGTGTTTTGCCTTCAAGGACTTGGTTTTACAAGGCTCGGACTCGATTTAGACTTCAAGGAGAAGTGTGACATTTTAGAAAATCCACTTATTTGCTTTCTTACTGAGCATAAGATGAGAACATCGATACCAATCTCTTGTTTGTGCACTAAATATAAAACGACAACCAGCAGCCAGTTAAGATAAGATAAATCCTTATTGATCCACCATAGGGGAAATTCGGAACTTAACTTTGCATAAAGACCAGAAACAGGGGGAGACAGGTAGCCTGACTTTGTCCAAAGGCAACAAACCCCACCCACCACCACCTCTAAACCACATCACATAGTTATCTTCTGTGTTGAATTTGGCCAAAGTATAAAAATGAGCTGACTCATCACCAAACACAATTTTTTTTACCATGATTTACACTGCAGGTACACACCCTGAGTGAAAAGACTTTCCTCCACAGGGAAAGTCCATCTTTATTTTCAGACATGGTTTAGTATGAAGTAATTACAGAGGAGTGTGGAAGCACTATGATCCCAGAGTCATTTGGAAAGATTATCCCACTGGAATATGAAGTTATATAATCCATGCTTTGATGAGTAAAAATGAATATTATGCGTCAATTTTATTCTTTACTGATGTTTTTAAATGAATGATTAATATGTTTTGTTATTGCTAAACAGCCAAGAGAAACAGTTTTTGCTGCGACACAGAGACGGTCTGTGGCCTGCAGTCCTTGTTTTGCTCAGATTCACTCAGCCATCCGGTGACTCACCAGAAGGAAAGTATGGAAAGAATTCCCTGGAGTCTGCACAACCGTGGTCTTGGTTAAACCCTCTGTTGTTGGGTTTGGCCTTGTTTGTGGCGATCGGGGATTGTTCGGCCAAACAGTGTTATTCTTCACTTACTGGCTTTACTGGCAAAGCCGTGACGGGCCGGACATATCTGGCATAGCTTCCTGCAAGAGGCTTTGTGGACGAGATTAAAAGAACACTGGGGAGAATCACAACAGCGAGCGTGGAGGCTTTCTGTCACGCCGGAGGATCGAAGGTCCACATCCTGTCCTCCTGTCCTCTGAGACCAGGGGGGGACATAGTTCTCATCTTGTTTGTCTCTGAAAGTTTGGATGAAGCTGATAAAGAACAGGTGGGAATGTAATCAGATGAATAAATGAGAAGATGGAATCTTGCAAAGTGAAGAATAGGCCTTGCAGCTTTTTTCATATCAGAATGTCGTCAGACCCCTTCGTCTGTTTTTCTGCTCACTTAAAGCTGCACAAATCAATACTTTCATATTCACAGTGGGTCAAATGACTACATGTATGTGAAAGATGCCTCTCGCAGTGACCAACCCATAAAGAATTGTCACCTGACTATTCTGTGTCTTCTTATCTCTTTTAGCGTCTTTCAGCTCATTTTTTTGGTTTTAAAAGATGACTCCTCTGATGTAGCATTGCACAACAGACAAACTAGGAGCTGAAAATACGAGTGACAAATATTTTCCTCAGGAGCTGGTGAAGACCAAAACAGAGCTAAAATGAGAGCATTTTTTAAGTATTTTAAATGCATTATTTTTTAAATGTTTGCAGATTCATTGAAGATAAAACACTCAAATAAATATTTTCTGTTTGTATTAAAAAAAATTTGCGTCTAATTTGGACATTTACTCTTGTTTCTTGTTTGTGCAGAATATCCTCTGCAGCTCTATCAGCCTCGATCATCAGCGTCAATCAACAAACTGTGGCATCTCTACAGGTTTTGGGTCACAGGGTTCGAGTATGAACATCAGCTGGGGTTCTTGAGGACACTGAGAGACTTGTCCCGAAGCCACCCCAGCATTGTGTTTCTTCTATTTCGCATCATTGTTATGCTGAAATTTGAATCACCGCTCTCTCGCTCTCTTTATAGCAAAGACCTGAATGGTGGCGAGTCGCAGCGATTGTTGTCCTTCTGGCAGGTTCTCCGCTCTCTGAAGACGTCACTTCACTGGGCAGGAATCCTCTTGTTCAGTTAGTCGGTTTGACCGGATTTCAAGCTTGAGCGTTTTGTTGCTTTCATGTTCCTGATGGAGCTCAGGGCTCCTGGGGGCCTTTTCACTGCATCAATACAATTATTCATCAGATTGATGAGGAGAGCTGTGTGGACATCATGGGTTGGTTTGAATTTCATGTCTAATCAAACTACATTTGTCTCAGTTGCACTCAAGTAAAACCAAAGAGAGTGAAAATAGTAGGAAGTAAACAGCACCCTTTTATTTTCAATTTAGAGTGAGGGAAACTCACAAAAAGTATTTGTCAGTTTTGATTTAAGTCACAAGAAAATCACAATGTCTGAAAAGCCAGACCATTCAGGATTTTTACTTTTAACCATATGCACATATTAACTCTATCTATGTAGTTTAGTGTCTGCTGGCGACTGTAGTCTTTTGTAAGAAGCAGTAAATAGTGCATTTATTGTGGACTGTTTTCAGCTGTGGATTGGATCATTGGGTGTTTTGTTGAGTATTTGGGCAAACAAACAATGTGGCTCATTCATGTGATTTTAATTGTCACAGAAAGTATGAAAAAGGCACTGTCAGGCTTCATAAGATGATATTAGATTCATTCCTTATTGGTCTGGTCTTTTCACATGTTATGCCTTGTTCTCTCTTCCAACATGTCAAATATGGCAGGTTGGTCAGAGACAATACCTTTGTCGCTGTAGGTCAAGCATGTAGCGTAATGCTTTGATGTGCCGTCAAAGTCAGGTGTCGTGGTATAAGGAGTTTGACATAAGAAGGTGGTTGGATGAGTCAAACACAAGACTTTCAACCAGGCATTTGTGTCCCGTGTGAAAAGTGAACACTGACTTCTTTTCGACTTTTGCAACTAAGTAAAGTTATTTATATGTAGCTGAGAGGGTTTTCAACTTATGTTAACCCAAACCATGATTTTTCCCCCTTAAACCTAACCAAGCAATTTTGATGTCTAACCCTAACTAAATAATTTTGGTGCCATGCCATTTCAGTGGTTGCATATTTTTCATTGCTAACTTGACCAAACTGCCATAATTCATGAGTTGGGAGTGAGAACATGTTGACAATAAGAAAACAATAGAATATTACCAGCCTTATCCTTGCACTTCCAAAACCTGTTGTAATATCAGGTATAAGAAACAAACATGTACTGATACCAAACAAATCTGTTTAGAAGGACATGAAAGCGACTTTGATAGTGATATATTATGACTTTGGACTGAAGGAAGTTTCTGATTGATAAGGACCCAAATGAAAAGGTCTACAGCTGCAGGGACCTTTGCCAACTAAGAAACCACCAACTGAACAGAAATGTCTGCAGGTTGAAAGGCCTGAAAAAAAAAGCCGGGATCAAGTTCAAACTAACGTCGACAGAGATAAGGAAACACAAACATGCAGTGTGCCAGTCAGAGGGGAAACGCTTCTACAAGAGAATTATAAATATACAACATGAGCGGCGGCGTGGGAAAGGTCGCTGTGGGAACTGGGCCTTGTTTTTTGTCAATGAGTTTCAGAAAGCCGGGCTCTAACTCCGGCGCAGCAGACTTTTGGGTTCCCACCCAGACCTATAGCCGAGCAGCTCTGTCACATCGTTCCTCCATTGTTCTCCGGTTTCCTCTCGCCTTTCTCTTCCCCTCCTTTGCTGCTTGCAGAGTTTGTCATGTTGTTCTGTGGAAGGAGTTTTCTCGGGGACGTGGCCGAGGCTGCAGTGACTCGCCGGGTTCCCACGATCTCTTGCCCTTCCTCCAGAGTTACTGCTTGCTCACCGCTCCGGACAGGAAGACGGTGCAACGAGGCCACTGAGAGCGTGTGTTAATTTGGGCCCACTCTGCTGGGTTTCTATTGTCTTGAATGGGATTTACGTGAAAGATCACGTGTCCGCTCTGCAGCTCGTCACCAGTAAATCTGGGTTATGTGTGTTCGCATAATGTTCTTGTAAATGTGCTTATAAGGCTGGAAAGACAGTAAATATCTTCATAATCAGTGAGAACATTTTCCATTGAAGGAGGTGAGGTCGAGGTCAGAGGTGCTTCCTTTCTAATTTTACCCCATTAGACAGCAGTTCCCAGCCTGGAGGTCGAGACCCCTTCAGCGGTTGCCAGAGAATTCAAAGGGGTCACAAACAATAAACTACCAAAGAACAAGAATAAAACAAGCTGCTAAATTTAGTTTATTTTGTCTAATGTTTCTTTAATCCTTGCTTTTTTAGCTACAGGAATGTGGATCGTTGGTTCAATCACTACTTTGGTCCAGACTGAAATATCTCTACAAATGTGGAATAGATTGTTAAGAAATTTGTTTGGATGAAGCCAGATGACTTTGGTGATCCAGTGACTTTTGCTGTAGCACCAAAAGGAGGCTGACATTTGAGGGCTTTGAGTAAAATATCTTAACAACTATTGGATTAAATTTGGTTTCAGACATTCAGGATGAATTATAGTAACTTTGCTGACCCTTCAGGTCAGGGATCAGGAGATCATCAGGTTGTTTGGATGCATTGACCTATAGAACCTGTGACAAAGGTTCTATACAAGTTTCCATTTACATTTACATTAATAGCTCTTCTGTTGCTCCAAACACGTTCAACCACCAAAACTATAAAGTCAAACTTTTATCTCATTCCATTTTTCTCCATTTTCACTTTGAATAAATTGCGGCTTTAAAATCCATTTTCAACTCATCTTCTCTCCATCATGTCAGCCTCAGGATTAAAGAGTAGTTAATAAGTAAAATCACAGGGGATAATAGCTTTCCGCTTGCTCTGTTCAGACCAGGTGGCCTTAATGCTCTGTGCACGCTGGGCAGACTACTTGGCTAATTAAAGGCACTTCCCCGAACGGCCTGGACGCATATTTCTGGGGACGTGATAAAACACTGCAGCGTGAGGACGCTGTTAAGTGCTCTGCTCGAGACAGTAAAAGTGCTGCTGCATTCCTGCTCGTCTCACGTCGCTGGGTAATAGCAGCGGCACTGGGTTATGCTGACTAACTAATTGAGGTGGTTGTGTAAGAGTATGAAATATTCATCCTACTGTAGTTCCTCAGGCTGGGGACCTGGTGCCAGATTTACAAGTTATTTTGAGATTTGCGTCGGGAGAAATAGAGAGAATAAAGTCTCTATGTATGCATGAAAGAATAAAAGTAAGTGTGTGTTTTAATCCAATATTTATGGGCTCCACATATTGGAGAAAGGAAATATAGCATGGGATTCTTACACTAAAAGGCCTCTCCTCCGTGGTGTACATACAGGATGGAAATGGGACATCAGGACTTATGTAATGAGGCGCAGAGCTGAGGGGCAAGATGGGCTCCTTTTAGAAAGAGCAGCTCTGTTGGCACTTGAGGCATCAAGCACATCCAGTCGGATACGGAGCCCACTGAGAGATTACCCACTTCCACAGTTCCTGCAGACTGCCTCGTCCCGCCAACAGGAACATAATCCCTCAGTCAAACCACTGCTGTTAAAACCCCCAAATCCCAGGAACAATAGGAAGATAAGACATGATAAACTTTATTGATCCCACATTGGGGAAATTCACTCGTTGCAGCAGCTCAAGAGTCAGAAAGCAGAAGGAAAAAGTGATTGAGTGATGAGTCAAAAATGAAGCAAGATAAAAAAAAAAGTGAGACTAAAATCAAAATAATGACTGTTCACACTATATATATATATCTTTCACTTATACAGATACAACCATGATGAATAATTGCACAAGAAAAGCTATTTTCATGACTAACTGATTGATTGATTAGTCTATAAAATGTGAAGAAATTGTGTAAAATGCTCATCACAGTTTCCCAGAGCCCAAAGTGACGTCTTCAAATCTTCACTTTTAAAAAGCTGAAAAGGAGCAAATGTTTGATATTTTTATTTGGAAGATGACTCAAACAATTCATTGATTATCAAAATAGTTACTGATTGATTTTCTTTTCATCCTTCCGTAAGTTTGGATTAATCAACTAATCATTTGTCTCTATGCCCTATGACCTTCTGTTTTTTTCAAAGATTACAAGTCTAGATATTTTTCAGAAAATCAGATGCTTTGTACTTGAATGTAATGGTAATAGATGAGACTTGCTTAATAAACATCAGCCACCTTTAGCCGTCTAACTTCATGGAAGATAAACCTCATGAAAGCATGTCTTTTGTGTAAAAATGACTCAAGTTCAATGGACATGTGGAAAAGTACATCATGGCCATGTATAAATATGAATGGATATGATTCATAACCTAAGATAAATAGTGCCAAGTATCTCATGTTGTAAGTGGTGACGGTGACAGAGACATTAACACAGTGTCCTAAATGGAACCTGATATTTAGTCTCAGTCTTCACCTGAGATCTCATGTGTGATGAACAGACTGATAAAGGTCTGAGATCATGGTCATGTCAAACTGTTATTATTGGGAGTAACAAAGCTAACAGGCAACCATATGTAACCTAGCAGTGACCTTCCATGAACTGATGGTGGTGAGACTGAGATTATGTGTGTGTGAAGATCAAGTCGGCTGCAGGACTCTCAGGACGGCTCTAAACACTGACTGTCCTGCAGGGCTGTGTTACACAGACACACAATCAGCTTATGAAGGTGCTGAGTATGAACATCGTGTCTCTCAGATGTGAACTCAGCACGTGTGAGTTTTATCATGTGAGGAAACAAACAAGGTGACACACGTGGGAGGTCTGGGACCACGTTTCCTCCTCCATGTATTTCCAACACTGCAAATGTAAAGGACAGTCAGCTCCAGTCTGACAGTTTCTCTCTGACAAAACTTAAACCTTTCAAATGTTCATTCAGCAGCATTTTTACTGATGCAACATTTAAAGGCGGGTTGCAGTTTTTTGTTGTGTCCTGATCTGACTGAAAGGAAAAAGAAGAAGATTACCTCCCTGTTTGGGAGAAATGGATGTTGTTGTCATGGTGACACTGGCTTCTTCAAAAGAGATTTCATTTTTTAAACTTCACAACAACCACTAGTGAAACAGGCTGTTTCGGGAACAATAACACAAGAATATATTCCCAATATTCCTGACAGGTCTAGGTGCACGCAAAACCCAGACTAAGGTCCAAATGTTGATCCTGAACATGTCAAGTGTCCAGTCAACATGCAAGTCTTGCAGTACATGCTTGTCTCTTTATATTTTTCTACTTATTATATTTACTGTACAAATTTATCAGTATGTGAAAGCCAGCTTGGCAATAAACCTATTTGGATTCTGGTGAATTTGACTTTTATTATTTTGACATTATTTGACTATTTGACATACTGTAGATGTAAATTAATGTGATTATAGGCTAGAAAAGGCAATGACAATCCCATATTATACACTTTAAATATGATTGAATGTATAGATGATTGGCTATTTTTTCTTGTTCTAAATCAAAGAGAAAACACGGTTCCAGATACTGGCTCAGTTGCACATGTTGTTTCTTATCACGTCTTGAGGTTATTGAAGTCACTCCTGCTTCAAAAGGTGTGAAAGTGATTAATGCATTGACTTTTTTGTAAATAATGTAACTAGTCAGCTTTACCGGTTTTGTTAATGGACATTGCAGACTCAGGTTAATCTAAAAGTTGTGGTTGAGTTTTTGAAGATTTCTAGTGATATAATGACGTTTCCTCTCTATTTTCAGTTTAAGTAGTATCTGGATGTGGAAATATAGAGTGATGGTTTGCATTATTGTTTTAGGTGAGGGGTAGCAGTCGGAGTGGAAGCCATATAGTATCTACAAAGACCCATCCACGCCCTGCAGATCAGCCCCGAAACAACACTCTATAATCTGCCCTGCAGAGCAGCATCCGCCATGCCACTTACAAAAGTACATGTAAACACTGAGAAATCATCTGAAGAACAAAAGAGGACTGTTTGTCCTTCCTGTGGACGCCTGCACGCTCGGCGCCATTGTTGACGAGGACCTCACCCACAACAATCACTAACATCATCATAACTTCCGCTGAAGATTTGGCAAAGAGCGATGGGCTGCTATTATCCAAACTCACAGCCGCTGTCTTTTATCGGCACATGACAAAAGACCAGTTTCAGTCAGGAGCACAGTTAATGATAGATTTGCACCAGTGGGCATGAAAAGTGAAGAATAAGGGAATTCTGGACATGAACTTTCACAACTTTCCTTGTTTTTGTTGTGATTACCTACATGAATAAATCAACCTTTCTCCACAAGGAATGTGGGAAGCTGCCAGAGAGGAACAATGGGAGCTTTAATGAGGTCAAGTTTGTCCAGGGACTGTCATACACACACACACACACACACACACACTCACACAGCCACGTACAGAAACAGACACACAACACTACACAAGCTCTTCTTCTTATTTTTCTGCTTTTCTTTCTTTCTTGTGCTTTGAAACAGAGATAGTTTAGCTACAAGCCTGAAACCTGACGACAGCTATATTCAAACATTGGTGTCCCAGATCTGATGTTTTCCCTCCTATGTAATGCATATGTTTTTTTTCTCACACACAATGTAAACAAGGAAATGTGATATTTTTATTTTTCAGCTGGAGATGTTTTCCAAAATCTGATCTGACCTGAGCGGTGCACCTGCAGGCTGTACTGAGAGACCATGTGCTTTCAAATAGAATAAATATTTCTGCCTTGAGAAAAACACAGCAGTCAGATCAAAATCTAATATGAGACACATTTTCAAGGGATGAGTGTGTTGTAGCCAGAACTGGGTCCTACCAGGTATTAAATAAATCCATTACTAAGTTTGATGTAAGCATAAAGTCATTGTTAGCTGTCCAATATGTTGGAAGAAATATGTTTTCAAGAAGTCAGAAATCAAGGTACTGATTTCACCTGATGGTTGTATTTAAAATGTATGTTGTTTATTTTCAATAGTCAAATCAAAAGAATGTAAAGTCTGATAAATTTCCTTAAGATGGAACTATGTGCAAACACAACAAGTTCTCCAAATTATGTTGGATGATGTCATTTTCTGATCAAACGACTGTCGTTAAGAAAATCATCCATCCACCACAAAAATATTGCAGACATTTGGTGAAATGATTAATGATGAAAACATGAAAACGTGTTTTAACAGCCACAAAACTCATCAGTCCAAGTACTGAAATCCTTGAATCTTGCAAATTTGAAATTTATGGACATGTTTATTTTTATTGGGCGAAAAAGGTCAAATCTATGAACACATAGGACACTGGTGTCATGTGGATCCTTCAGCTGTGGTCAAGATCAAGGAGCCAGAAACGTCCGTGAAAATGAATCTAAGTGAACTCACTGCAAAACAAGTCTTTCTTGGTACTTTGCCTGGCAGCTTGTGTTGATCAGGAGGTTAGGAAGGTTCATTTGAGCATGAAGATCATTCCAGATTGGAAATTCATTCAAACAAACATGTTTACTGAAGCTTACAGGAAAAAGAGTGAGACAGAAGAATGCTTTGTTATTTGAATGACTCATCCTCTGTCTTACACATTATTAGCACTAATAATAACAGTGATTCGGCCCATTTCTTTTATCAAACATCAACATCTGGAAACTCTTTAAGCAACAGTTTTTCAGTCTAATTCCCCCTCGAGCTCCTGCTGAATACTTCATCCTCAAAGCAGCAGAAGATAGAGTGTCCCGTGCCGTTCACACGATCTGCCCTTTGTCTTCGGTGCGAGCAGCTCAGCAGACAAAACGAAATACCAGGTCAGCGGTGTCGCTCTCAAACAGCGTGGAGGCGACAGGTTGAAACACGAGAGACCTTCTGTTTGTCATCCAGCATCTCATGTGCGACTCTGTGACGCTGCCCCGGAGTTCACGAAGGGCGGCCGAGGGACGGTTTGTCCTGGAAACTAAGATGCTCAGTGTTCACCTGAGCTTCAGCCCGGGTTCAGATTGCTGTTTTCTGCTGCTGCTGTGCATCTGCTGCAAACAGTAAAAACACAATACTTAGCTGTGCTTTGAAAAAAACTTTGATGAATTCAGTCAGATAACTTCTACACTATTGGTTTGTCAGTCAGATGAGAGACTTGATGTAAGCATTGGAAAAGGTCATGTGATATGTGACACATATGAAGCTTCACTTAAACTTCAGCTGAGTGTAATGTTAAATGAATTTTCACATATTTTGCAATGTAATACAATTCAGGTGTGACATTGTGGGTTGGTCCATCAGGTGATCCTCAGATGAGACTGAAATATCTCAGCAACTATGAGATGGATTGACAGGAAATTTTGTGCAGATATTCATGGTCCACAGAGGATGATCCCTACCAACACTGGTGATGACTTTATCTCTAGTCATGACCTATGAATTTAACATTAACATCAAGATTTCTTAACTGGCAAATTGCAAACTGTTATAAATACAGCCAAAGCATGCAGTGCATAAGAACTGCTCAAGCTCTGCCTGCTGCCATTTAGTGCTAATATCCACTAAGTGTTAATCCAGTAATCGTCTAATCTTTCTTTATGGGTTATTGTGCTGTTTATTCTTTGTCATTAGAAATGTCTGTTTTCACCTGTAATAACTGATGAAGGCTACTAATATAAAATTAATTCCCACCAAAAATCTCTCACTGTCATGTAACAAATAACAAATAACTATTTATTAGAAAGATGAGGTTCTTTCAGTTTCAGTATATTCTCAGTAAAGTCACGTTGTTTTTAAGCCTGTCATGTGAAAACACCAGCAATCCATCAGCGTTCGAGAACAACACACACAGGTCAGTAGGGAAACAACATCGCAGTTCATTTCTTTGCATTACAAATAATGAGGCCAAGAATGTGACCTCGCCCTCAGTATTTGTTGGCAGTCTCAGTGTGACTCGAAAACCTTCTGTTAGACTCCATCTTGGAAAAGAAATAGGCCATCAATCTTCTGGTCTCATTACAGTGTTAGCTTGGTAGTACTGTCAAATTATTAATCATGTTTTTGTAAGGGCATATCTTCCTCATATCACGTTAATCAGTGTGCATTTCAGATCGTGACATTGAAAAAACAAAGGACTGACAAATACCTTTAGATGTTATTGTGATTTATTTTCATTCAGTAGCGTTGAAAGTCTGAATTGTTCTTAAAATGCAATGAAATAACTCAACTTATATGTGTTTTAAACATTTAATCAAACTTGGTGAAAACTTGCTGAAGGCTGAGCTTGACATGTGGCAAAAGCTTTTCTTTGCTCTGCTTGTATAAAAATGTTAGTTTTAACTTAAGTTAACAAGTTACTCTGTTCGATCTGCAGAGTCGCTCTCAGTCTTTAAGAAAAGACTAAAGAACCAGCTCTTGAACTGAACACCTTGACACTTGATAAACACACACACACACAAAATAGTCTATTTGTATGTTGTAATGTATGCCCTCCTAACTGCCTGTAGGCAGGTCCTATCTAACTTGAACCTTGTTTTTTTGGCACTTATCCAGGTTGTTTTCTCCTGACTAGATCCTTGCTTGTGTTGTATTTACTCTCACATGTATGTTGCTTGGACAAAAGCGTCTGCTAAATGAAAATGTAGAATTGTAGAACTTAGTAGAGGATGAGAAAGATTAATTGTTCACAGACATTAATGTAAAAAATAGATGTCTGTTGTCTGTCTGACCAGTGGCTGTTGCTCAGTTAGAGGTTAAATGTCTTGCTCAAGGGCAGCTCAAGGGCAGTTGTTTAGCATGAGGAATCTTCCTCTTGTCTCCTTAACTGTTTTTTTCCCGTTCGTCTGATTGAACATTCCACATCTCCGTTTTCAAATCTGATCTATACACCCCCTAAAGCCTAATTTGTTCTTTTATTAGGTTCTCTTTCTTACATGATTATTTGGGACGCCGCCTCTTCTCATGACGTACACTCAGGCGGTGAATCCTGGAAATAAACATTATCCTTGATTATCAATAGTAAATCTCTTCCACCCACAGAGGAGGAGACCAAGAGATGGAGACGAATTACGAAGGAGATTTGGATTCTGCAGTGTAAATGTCAGGAATACCAAACACTGATATTCATATTCACAGTCTATTTACAGAGAAAATTTAGGGGGCTATAAATGAAGTTTATTCTATTATTAAACTTGCGGTAAGTCACTTTTGACTCAGCTGCTGTCATTTGCACAACCCAGACCCCTGTTACATCATGAAGGTGTTGTTCTACAGTGGCTGGCAGGCGTCGATGACCCCCAGGTCCCCTGCTCACCCAGGCAAGCTGGACTGGCAACATTTATGCTGTGATGTGCCAGGATCAAGTAGCTGGGCTGCTATCTTGTTACTAATCGGATAATCTGTTTGGCAAAGGGGCTCTTTTCCATTCCTCCTTACATAACTGGGTCTATGTTCAGAGTCAAGCTGGGAGTGTGGGCCAAATGCTGACCGCTGTGAGAGACAGACGGACAGTTTTAGAGTAAGGACAGAACTCTGTGGTCTCTTCCAGGAGCTGTATTAAGATTGTTTTTTCAAATCTCTCTCCCTAGTTCACATCACCTCCTACACAGGTTTTTCTTCGGAGGTCAAGGTCAATCATAGTGCACCATGGAACAATTTTGACGACCCCTGAAATCCAGAGCCCCCAAAATGGTTTCAGAGACATGGTATGGCAGTTCTCTCAGTCACTAGTGTTAATCTATTACTTTCATCTCCCTACATTTGAACGAAAATAGGGACTATTTCCTGCCTCAATTATTGCTTCAGACTCAATAATACTTTATCTTACAAAATAACTTTCTCTCCTTTAGTCTAGTTTGGCCTCCATTTTCTTCCCTCCCTTTTACTGCCCAGATTTTCAAAGGGCATTTTATGTAATCACACCACAAAACACCATCAACAGTAACTATAAATCATCAAGACAATTTAATGTATGTATTCAGATTTATTTACTTTGAGCATCTAATTGATTTGCAATACTTTGGAGTGCAATGATTATGCAAAGAAATAACATCTTAGGACAGTTTGAAATTAAGCATTAGTTGACATGAGAGGGTAAAAGAGGTCATTTTTAAGGGATGATGGAGAATTGTCTAAGAAGGAGGAATGTACTGACCTAAAATGCCCTTTTAACTGAAAAGATTCATTTTGGGCCTCAGGGACTGAAGGTCAGGCTACAGTACAACAAAATGAGTGACTTGTTGAAAAACAGAGAGCTTCTATGTGCAGAGCACCTCAGTCAGGCCATATGTAATCCTTAAGAGCGCTGATTTAGAGAGAAAAAAATCTCCAAAAGTAGGTCAGTCCCTCAAGGAAAACCAGTATAGATATCCTAAATTTATAGTGGATTGTTTAAAAATACAATGTTTATTGTTTGAAAATGTATTCAAGACATTTTCCTAAGAAACACCACAGGTGAAATATCTGTACATGCTGTAAATGCTCCCTTACTTTTACTGGACAAAATTTAGATACACTAATTCTACTGTACACACTTTTTATTGTTTCTGTTCATGCTCTATACTATCTGACATATCATATCTACTTTTACTTATATTGTACGTACTTTATTGGTTTATTGTACTGTACTAGCACTATTGTTCTGGTTAAATACAAAACTGCATTACTCTGAGAAATGGCTGTAGAGTTTAATCAAATGTAATCTAATCTAATACTGAACTTACTTGTCTGCCTCCATTTTATGCTTTAAATTGCAGAGGGAAACATGTGTACTTTTTACTCTATCACTTTTACCTCCAGGCTTTTGTTACTGGTAACTTTGCACATGAGGATTATGCAAAGAATGGATTTATCAAAAATGACATGTTATAGATTCAACTATCCAACATTATAATAAATTGCAATTTTTACCTTTAATGGATCTAATTCGTCTACTTGTTCTATGATTAAAGTTAAGGAAAACATATTCAGGCATCAGACAGGTGTCCAGTGTTAAGTACATTATTTCCTTCTGAAATATAGAGATGAGAGGTAGATCGGTTAAAATACACATGATTAAATAAGTAGGCTACAATTTAAAACATTTTTCTCTGAATGCGTTTTGGAATATTTTAGTAATCTAATTAAAAATAGTGCGATAAATTTACAGTATACTAAACACGATCGTCATATAAGTGCTGTTTGTGATTGTTTCCGCTACATGTGAGTTTGCTTCAGTTTGTTTACTTTCTCAGGCGGCACTTCCTGGTATGGATTACCCATGATCCCTTGCCGCAGCTATAAATACCCCGTCGAACCGCCGTAGAGCTCAGAGTTGCTGCTGTAAAACTCAAACTCGTTTCTCCATCAAACAGTCAGACTTTTACTACAACGAGGTTTCGTCCTAATTTACGGATGGTGAACTTTTCTGTGGAGTTTTTATCGAGCAGTGATTGTTTTAGTTGTCAGAAAGGAGCTAAAGAGCCGTGTTTCCTCCAAGCTATCATGCTGAACACAGAGGAAAGGTAGGAAGAAGCTAACATCCTTCTAGAAACGTCAGGAAACAACCTTAACCGCTGTTTATTGTTGTTAACATCAGCTGGTGTTGTCTGTTTGTTTCAGTGGAAAACAAACTGTTGGAACATAGATTGACTTTTAGCTGAAAAATAGGGAAACAACTGTCAAGGAAAATTAGCAGACAAACTGTTTCAGATGCTGCGGATGAATTTAACATCGCTTAAATTAAACATGCATAGTTATTATTTACACCCAAAATGAGATTAAGCAAATTTTGCAAATTTTGCAAAGTTGAAATTAATATTTTATCATCATTATTTTAGAGGTGGCTGGAAGGTTATCAAAGGTCTCCACTTTAAACACCAACCAGGAAGTGATTTAAAATTTAAATCCCCATTACAAGCTTTTTTTTTCCTCCTTTTAAACCTTTTTCCCAATTAATTTATTTCATAAAATCGTCTGATTAATTATTTAGTCTGTAAAGGTATACAGGTTGTAAGAGATGCCCATTAAAAGTTGACATATTGTGTGGTTTAAACAACAAAAATCAACTTGATGTGATTTTTAAAGTTTTTAGACAGAAGTTGAAGATCCTCAGATCTGAAAGGCAAATAACAGTAATAAACAACTTAAATGATTAATGCATTAGCAAAATACTTAGCTGCAGCTGAATCCTACATTTTGGCAAAACACAAGAACTAAAATGACCCACATATATATTTTACTCTCTTTTAATTACTTTTCTATTTATTTTCCTCTATTATTATTGTTGACTGTTTTTGTTATTATCATCATCATATCGAGGATAAGGAGACTGTTTGAAGGATGGGTTCATTATTATAATAATCCATGTTACTGTATTTTGTAATGATTCCCAAAATGCCAATAAAAGGTGTTTATTAAATAAAAAACTACTTGGCAACAAATTGTTGTAGCACTGAAGAAACTAATCCAAGGTCTACTGGAGAAAATGCACTCCTTCCAACTAGTGCAGAAATAGTTAGTTGATGGACAGAAAATCAGTTTAAAACCATTTTAATTGTTTAAGTCACTTGTCAAGCAACAATGTCAAGCATTTGCTGCTTCCAGCTTCTTCAATATAAGGATGAGGCTGATTCTTGAAAAACAAACATGTCAGTGCTCTCTGCAGGACAAACTATGTAACACTGTTCCTGATCGACCTCAAACAGATCTTTGGCATGTCTGCACTGCAAAGTCTTGTTAAATTATCACAACCCACGCCCTGATATTGATGCATGTGTGATGACCTGAAACCATCTGCTGTGACTCATTTGTTAATCACTTTGAGCTCGAGGGAAATTGTGAGCCACATTTTCACTACTTTCTGCTATTTTAACTAAACCATTAATCAAAAACATTGACAGACTAATCAATAATGAATACTTTAATTAGTTGCATCTCTGGTTACAGTTTTGCTGAGTCTAGACTCTTCTACCACTCTAGTCTTTTATCGCCTTGACTTTTTTTTCGCATTATATATGTGCAACCCAGTAGTAGTGTTATGGTAACTATATGTTGTGCTGTACGTTCCTCCTACTGCGTCACCATAGTCGTCCTGCAGGGATTAACTGCCACTGTGGTTGTATTATGTCTTTCTAACATTAGAAGAGATGGTGAGATAAAGATACATAATTTAATGAGCAATTACATGGATAAATTGTAGTCTGTATTTTGGTCCTCTGTGCAAAATCGGAGGCATGAGCGTTCTTGTTGTCCTCTCTGGGTTTATCATCTGACAATGAGAGAGAGAAGGAGGGGGGGGGGGTCCATTGATGCTGTGAGCCAGAGCAGTGACTATATTAGCTCTCTGACTGTTATGGCCCTGTCAGCTGAAGGCATACACTGACCTACATCATCCTGGTTGCGTAACGCTCCCTCCCACCTCCACTGGTTCACGTCTCAAGCATCAATGGAATGTGGGTGTGTGTGTGTTTGACATAGGCTACTTTCAGGGACACATTTCAGACCAAGGACTGGTTAACTGGGGACAAATGGGCCGTGTCCCCAATGGGCTATGTGTCTAGGAAATGAGTATAAGCCAATGTAATGTCCCTGTGTGTGTGTGTGTGTGTGTGTGTGTGTGTGTGTGTGTGTGTGTGTATTATGGGGGTGATTTCAGTCACAAACAGCTGGATTATCTAATCCGTGCTACCCAAGTGTAACTAAGCGCCCCTTTTAGTGACGGGCTGACTGATCTCTACAGTGGCTGCTGGAAGACTCTGTTAAATGTTCCGTAACGTAACAAAAACATTACCTTTGCCAACCAGTTTCGCTTGACATCTGGAATTGTTGACATCAGCTAATATAGCCGACTGCAGGCGAGGCTGTGGCACAAACCTTTAGCATGTAGCTACAAGTGAGCTGAAAATGATAACATTCCTCTGGAATCAATGGCTGCACACTGGCAGAAAACATCAAAAGGCTCTTGACATGTCAATTTAAGGGCTGATTATTAGAGATGAATTGTTTGGTCCATAAAATAGTAAGAACAAAAATAAAACATGATTACAGAAAGAGGGGATTTTCTAATTTGTGCCATTTTACTGAAATTCTTAAATGATTAATTGATTGATGAAATATACATTAAATATTACTGATTAATTCTATCGACTGATTTTTTTTGAGCTCGTAGATGGTGACAGTGTGGAAAAAGTGGAAAAGTGTGCAGGTTGCTTTGCTTTTGCTTGATATTTCCTGTCAGTGCTAATGTTTCCACAACAGCCAACAGACATGAAGGCTCGAATGCTGTGTAAATAAGCTGGTGAATTGTGTTTTTATGTAACATTGCGTCACTGTGCTGTTCGGGTACATCCCTCAGTTTGGTGTGTTATCAAACTGTGCCTGTACTAACAAATCCTCTGCTGAATAAAACTATGCAGGTGTTGGAACACAAGCTACTCTCGACCTGTGTTTTGAGTGGGTGTATTTCTTAATCATCCAAAGTAATAATTGTTCTGCTTACTCCTTACATCTTTACGTAACAAATTTGTACATTGCCACTGTGATTTTACCGTTTTTCGATGCCTGTTCAATTGGATTTTCTGTTTAAAAAGCTTGATTTTCTGCAGGCCCGTGGCTGTCCTTGTTCATTAGCAGGATGGCTCTAAGAATGGCCGTTTTGTTGGTCTACCACTTTGTATCCAGTCAGGAATATCTCTGCAGCTGTTTGAAGTATTGCAATGAAATTTTCTACAGATATTCGTTGTCTCCCAGAGAATGAACCCGTGACTTTGGTGATCAGCTGTCTTTTCCTCTAGCACCACTCAGGTCGACATTTGTGGCTTTAAGTGTTATGTCTTTACAGTTTTGAGATGGATTACTATGAAATCTGGTTGCAAACATTTATGTTCCCCTCAGGATGAATTATAAGAGCATTGAAAAGAACATTTGTTCTTTGCTTTAACACTTGACTTATTTGCTATATCCTGCACTGTTCTGCTCTGGTTGTCTCAACTCCTTTGGTTGTTTTTGTTGTCTTGTGTGTGTCTGACCCTGACCGGCCGTGCTCAGCCACAGTTTGGCCCCAGGGGTCACGGCGACAGGTTTACGTCCAACCACACTCGGGTTTCAGAGCACGTGTGCCTTTCCTGTTTCTGTCTCGACATCTTTTCCGACACGCTGCTCTCTCAAACTTCCAGGGGTCGGAGGAGGTCTGAGGACTCTCCTGTTTACTTTCCTGCGTACAGCGACGTGTTGTTTATGTCTCCAGTCTAACTCGTCTTCACCACAGGTTTTTTTTTTTTATGGGGGGGCAATAAGCTTGTTTATGTTGACAAGCTGGGTGTAAGTAGTCTTTTTCCATTACTAAGCTGGTAATTACAGTGTTATAAGTTGGTTTGGAGTGATTGGGTCTTCTTGGAGGACCTACCAGAGCGCTTCCTGTTTTGGTTGAGCCGTGTGTTTTTTGGCTTTCGGCCAAACTTCAGCAGCTCAGCAACTTGGGTCGTTCATCCCCTAAAACAATTCACCTGAGTCGGTTCTCAAAACAAGCGGCAGCTCAGGAAGAGCAAACTGGCAGCGGAAACGTTGATCCGTAGAAATAATTCAAAGAAATATTTCTCTTATATACCAACATGACCTCAACCCTCCTGGGGAACTCGGACGATGACGCACTTGGCATCTTTGAGTCTCACTGCAGCACACAGACGATTAAATCCTCACTGGCACATTAATGCAGGTTTGTGAACATGCTCAGCCCTCCTGGAGGTGCACAGTCTGTTTCACCCATCACGTCGACCTTCTGTAAAACCATAACCTATATTCTGTTTTTGGGTGACCTCGTGACCTATTGGGCTAAAGGTTGTAGCTCTTGAGCTGGAGTGGCATCATGGGACATGAGGGCGGGGAGGGCTGCTCGGGAGTGCGGCCGAAATGTCAGAGGACGAAAGTGTTGCCTTTCAAAACAAGCTGGCATTTCCATCAAGGACAGGCTCTTCTGTCTGTGTCTGAAAGGGAAGATGGAAAAAGAGAAGCAGGTCTTGACATCTTGGCGAGCGAGCTTATCGCTTCCTCCATCTGCGTCCTACCTGTTGTCCCAGATACAGCCTGCATCAGTTTTGTTTCTGTGAAATAAATAAAGAGAAGGTCGTGGCTGATCAGGCTGTTTTAATGGTGCGCTGCCAACATTCACCTCATTCCAACCTGCACTGTTTTTAGAGAAGCTTCTAGTAGATTTTTTAGTTATACCTGCAGGGTGCTGCTTTCTGTGTTCCTGCTTCTATTTTACTTATTCACTGCATTTTTCTCATGTGTTCACAGTAAGTCACGCTTTTCATGTTCATGCATCTGTAATAATGAATTATCCTAAATGAGCCTTTCTGCTGCAAAATGCGGACTTTCATCTTTGATATCTTAAATACATTTAGCTGATACTTTTGTACTTTACTTTTTAGAGCTTAAATGCTGGACTTTTACTTGTAATTGAGTATTTGTCTAATGTGGTTTCAATTTCAATTTGTGGTTTGTGTCACTTACTTTAGAAAACATTTGAAAATACTTTCACTGCTGTGTAAGACATCTCACATTTGGCTATGTCTAAAATGAGTAGTCAGTTTTCAAAATATTGCTGCTTAATTTCCTTACAATCGATTGAGAGCTCTACTACTCTCACTAGTGTAAAGGATCCTCAAAAAACCAGACAGTATTCTGCAGTAACAAATCCAAAGAAAGTCCAGTCAGGCAGAGCAGGACAGAGTTCTTTCTGCAGTTCACATGTGGTCTCTGCTCAGTTGAGAAACGGGGAAGTGATCACACAGGGAAAGGATTGTGCAGTGGCTGCTGTGAAGAGAACGGGTCAGGCATAATGAGCTTTGTTTTCCATTGCTATCTTTGGTTCGTCGCTGTGCACATCAGGTCGACCAGGTTACCTGTCCGCTCTGCAGGGAGACACATGTAGCTGCTGTTTTTCTGCACACAACTCTCATATGCTAACATTCACTCTGCTGGTACAGACACAAGAATGTGCAACATGTCAGGTTTTGATAAAGGTGCTGTAATAAACCGAGGCAGCCTGGGGGTTGTCGGTGTCTTTGCTCATCTAAGAGGCCGAATTTGGCAAAGCGACAATGCCAGCCTTCATGTCCAGACCAATCTGCCATCATGTCTGGTCTGAGATACGCGACTGTAACTCAAAACGCTGAAGATGTGTGTTCCCGAAAGCCTCCCAAGCTATTTGCAGAGGTGTTTACAGATCATGTGCTTGTTTTCTCATGCATGCCTTCCACCGCAGGCACAACCCGTCTGGAACCCTGTGAATGCTGTTATAAATCACTGGCTTTAATTTTGCCTGGGATGATTTTCAGAAGAACTAATGGACTGTAACTTGGTAGAAGTAGATAAGATAAGATAAGATAAGCCTTTATTCGTCCCACAGTGGGGAAATTCACATTCATTGATTTGCAGCGCTTGTCCACATCACATGCTTGTTGGCTTTGCTGTTTGTTTACACATTATGATTTGAATTTGTTTGAATAGTGGTCACAGGGTTGGAGGACATAAAATCCATATATAGCCGATCAGACCTGATTAACTGGACTGGAGTCTTTGGTTTAAGGCGGTAGCAGTTCAGGGTGTTACTTCTTCTGATTACTAACAGGAGCAGTTTGTGCACTTTGTTCCCGTCAGCAATCAGCTTTGTGAGTGAGACAACAAGCCAAGAGTTTGCATCAGATAAGTCTCCATGTGTTTTATTTACATTCAGTGTTTCTCACCAAAATGAGACAAATGTGAATCTTTGAGCACAAACATTTCCTTCCTCATTAAACATTTGCAAAGCCAATTTAAAATTGGTTACATCCGTGCTACTTCCCTTACTTTCTTTTTCCCTGTTTTCATTTGGTAAGATGTGAATTGCAACACCCACATACATGCATGTGACTTCTTGTGTGCATGTAAGGCGATCCATTCTTAAGACCGTTGCTACATATACTATTTGCAGAGTTCCTTTTTTAACTGTAATAAATGTTTAAACTCCTGATACAGTTGAAACACACACTCTTCACCACATTCACCAACTGTTTTATTAGAATTTAAGGAAAGAGGAAATAGGCCAGGACAAGTCATTTCAGAGACTTCGACCTAATCTGGAAACACTGGCTGGACTGTAAACAAGTCTGGAAGCAGCCAACACCAACAGTGTCCACACAGTTTAGTTTGGCACCGTGCAGCTGGTAGTTGTGTGTCACAGTGAGTGCGGCTCATTCAAGCACATCACTGTTAACAAGAATCTGGAGAAGCCTGTTTACTTTTATAAAACAATAGTGAGGGAAAAAAACTGTATCGTATTTATCTTATTTTTAAACAGTTATTGAAAAGATAATGTGCTTAGTTTGAAAGCTCAAATCAAATCAAATCAAATTTATTTATATAGCCCTTTACAATTACCAAACGGTACCCAAAGTACTTTACAAGAGTACCATAGAGCAATACATAAAAACAGTACATAAAAGCAATACATGAAAATAATACATACAAAATGGATAAAAAACAATACATAAAAACAACGGAAAGTGCCACAGTGCTGCAGGTTATCGGAAGCCTTCCGAAAGGATGAAAAAAAAAAAAAAAGGGGAAAGCTGGTATAAATTGTAAATTTTTGTTGGAAAAAACAGAGGGAATTTATTCATTTCACACATAAACAAAATGTATTTTGCCAGTCTTGTCACCACTGTCTTCCTTGCAGTCAACGATACTAAGTAATGCAGCGTTTTGGGATATTACACTTGCAGCATTGTTTGACAACTGTTATTGGAAACGCGAGACTTTGATTGGAAAGATGCAGGACAGAAGATGAGATTAAGTGAGACGCTAACTGGTCGATCTTTCTCCTTGCAGTTCCTGGTTAGCGGGGTCTCGGCTGCCCAGCTCCGTCCCTCAGTCTCCAGGGCCTCTGTGGTGCTCCTGATGCCCCTCACCCACAACTGAAGATCCCGGGTGGGCGAGGGACTGTCAGGGATCACTCTCTCGGTGTGCTACTACACAAGGTGACGGTCCTCCACTTTCACATTTCCATTTAAACTGGGCCTTCAAACGTTATGAAAAGAGTTGGATGATACGAGTCTTTGTCCCAAATTGGTGTTTTAAAGGCTTTTTACTTGGGATTAAACAAATTCTGTAAGAGCTAAATGGTTTTAAAAGGTAATGATGAAAAAAGAAATGTTAGGTAATAATTGTGTTAAGTGCTTCATCCCTCAAGGACCAGTCTGACTCAGTGCACTAAACTCACGAACACCTCGCTAATGAGTTGTACCCTCATTTTGCAAAGTCGCCTTTTAAAGCTTAAAAATCCTTTAATCTGTCTTATACTCATCATCTGCACCTGCAGCGGATTTAATGCATGAATTTGTCCATTCACCCACTTTAACATACTTAACAACTGAAAGAACATCAAGTAAAACAACAGATATTTCGGTTTCTATGAAATTCTTGTTTTTGTGTGTGTGTGTGTGTGTGTATGTGTGTGTATGCACGTGCATCAAGTTGTACCCCAGACATGTGACTGACTGTCCCCGGGGATTAGAGATTTAGGATCAGTCAGATCCGTCACAACTATCATATTAACATCCTCATCTGACCTCAGCGAGCAAAAAACCCTGAAATGTCACTGAACACAAACTCTTGCTCAGACTTTTATTAACCGTTAGACGCGGAAGTTATGTATCACAACAAAACTGGATTTACAGGTCTGCTTTAGTATTGATGCCCAACAGCTGCATCTATGACACTTCATCCACAGTGATTTACAGCACTGCTCAGCATTTATCACTAAGGCAACATTAGATCCAGTAATTACAGACATTTGACGTCAATGAAATCAACCCAATTATTATTAGACAATAATAAAAGCTTGAACTGCCACAGGGAGTGAAATAATGTACAGTGACACATTTGTAGACGTCACTGCCTTTTCACGTAGAACTCGTGCTGTGTAAATTGATTAGATTGTCTTTTTCTGTTCCACCCATAATGATCCAGGATGAGAAGTTAACAGTCACACAGGCCGCTCCAGTCGGTGGGAACCCCTCTTTTCTCCGCTTCCACTACCAACTGAGTGAGCGCCGCTCGGCCTTCTGGGATACGGCTCTATCAGAAGACAGCCTGTTCCTGGAGATCCCTGCTGGGCCGCTGGTGGAGGGGAGTAAGGAGGGGTAAGGATGTGTTCAGACCAAGCGACAACCTCCGGCGCTGAAAAATGAAGCCAATGCAGAAGTGCAAAAAAGCTGCAGTTCCTCGAATAACCACTAGAGCAGGCCGCAGAAGGGAGTCAATTACATTTGAGCCCCATGTTAAAATGTCCGATTTTAC
>JBBMOC010000027.1:5301634-5324234 GCA_037975185.1 Centropyge bicolor
TAAACAAAACGCCAAAGAATCCATTCTGTCTGTGAACGTGCTGTCGATTCACATCATCTTGCTTTCAGAATTCAGCTAATTTAAAAACCTGGTATGTAAAGCAATATTAACCTACATTCCCCATGCCAGCCATACTACCTATGACACCTCAGAGAGACATGATCGGAGTCTGTTCCACAGCGGTGTTGGGATGGGGTGGGGGCCTTTTTTTTCTTCTGCATGAGTTCAGATCATAAGAGTCTTCGTTGCTACTGATTGAGCCCTGACTTGAAGCTGTTAGGAAATGTCAATATATGAATTTTCTCAGAGGTATATTTTTATGTATGTATATTTCTCTAATGTTTACTGTGATAGTTTTAGGGTTTTTTTTTTAGTTCTCAGTGACCTAGTTAGCAAAACATTCAATGACAATCCACACTTGTATACTCTGGAAATTTTTGTCTTGGGGGGGGGAAACAATAAAACTTGTTATCGAAGTAGCTGTTTTCTGTATTTTTTGTTTTCAGGGTGTGTGTGCTTGTTTTGAGTTATCACATGTTTTTGTGCCCTGAGGCTTAGTTAAACTAACTTTGGTGCAAGTTGTGTGTTTGCTTTTGAGGCAAGAAGTGTTGAACCACAGTAAACACACAGAGGGAAACTCACAGAAAGTCGAGCTCACAAAACTGAGACACCACACTTGACTACTTTAAATACCTAGATTATACAAGCTGGACACCATTAAGCCTGACACAAAAAGGAAACGTTCAAGTAGAGCAGCGACGTGTGATTTGAGGAAATGAAAGTGGTTTTTTTTGTTTTCACTAACAGTAGTTGTGGGAAGCTGTTTCACCGGATCGCTGACTCAGGCGTTAATCTCCAAGCAGCTCAGCTCACAGCACATTACAGCTCACCGCTGGCTTCCTGCCAAAGACCGTATCCTCCCAAGTCAGTTGATCTACAGATCTATTTTCAGTGACCTGGCCAGGATGGACTCAGCTGGGCTATATCGGCCTCTCTAATGCAGCAGCCGCCCCTTTTAAACCTTTGTTGTCTCCTCCTGAAGGAGAAGAGCAAATCAGGCTGTGTTCGACCTGCAGGTCAACACAAAAACACATTTACAAAATAGAAAACATGACAAGTGTCCTTTTTTCTCGTAAACAAAAGTTTCCAGTTCACTGACATAATCACAATTTGTGTATTCTTGAGGTCTAACAAATGTGTTAAATGCATTTTCTTCCAAACATTTGCAAAGCTGATTTTTACCTCTGCCAAGGAGGTTATGGTTTTGCCGGCGTTTGTTTGTCTGTCTGTCTGTCTGTCTGTCTGTCTGTCTGTCTGTCTGTCTGTCTGTCTGTCTGTCTGTCTGTCTGTCTGTCTGTTTGTTTGTCTGTTTGCTTGCAACATAACTCAAAAAGTTATGGACAGATTTTGATGAAATTTTCAGGAAATGTCCTTTCCGGGACAAGGAACAAATGATTAAATTTCGGAGGTAATCCGGAAACCACCATTATAGAAATGTCGATTTTCGGGTATAACTATTAAACTAAAAATGATATTGATGTGATTCCAATTGCTAATGGTATGTTTTTATGGTCCAGGAATCCATTGAACTAGATAAATCAAAGGTAGGATGAATATTTTGGGGTGTAGGTCATTATAAGCTAGGGGAACTGTGATGCTTGACGGAGGTCTGCGCTCTACGAGTGCTTTTTAATATTTTTAATTCTCACATTGTTCACATCAATTGTTTACTTGCCAGCCGTCCTCCGCTGGCTGAAAACATCACTTCACAGAGCTGCTCGTCATCAAAAACTGATTAATGATTCCTTGTGCTTTGTGAATATATTTTCTATTTGATGTTCTCCTTTTTCCAACTTTCCTTCTTGTGCTTTGGCTTTTGTTTATGTGTTTTGCTGTCACTCTGTCTGTCTTGTTTAATGTGTTTCGTCAAGTCTTGTGTTTCCACTTCAGGGCCGCTGTCTATCTCTGATTCTGAGTGGCAGATATCAGTTTGAGGCCGAGACATCAACACCCACAAAGGAAAGAGACGGTCTGGGAAATTCCCTCTGTCAGTGATATTTGCCCACTAGGGGTGCTAGAAACAATTATCACCACCAAATCGTGTCCCCTGTCACATGAATCCATCTTTCTGTCTGAAGGGCCCCCTGCTGTTTGGGGCCTTATGTAAGTGCCTCTGCTTACATCATGTCATCAGGTCACACCGTTGCGTTGAATATCTGAAGTCAGCCGTTCAAGCTGTGTCACTAATCTCCCGGACTGGAGGCCGATAGTCCCCCGCTGGCCTTAATCTTGTGTTGACTTTATATAAACTCACCTCAGATTGAGGCTGATAAGCAGTTACCGCATCAGCCGCACTCACAGCATGACATTTCTCAGAAACCTCGCGTCTCAGTTTCCAGCTTCCGTTCAGCCGAGTTAAAACGGGCCGGTCAGCAGCTAATCCCCTGAAGAGACGCCACAGCAGATCAGATGTAAAGTGTTCTTATGAAAACCTACTGTCTGTGCTCATGCTCTGTGTTATGTTAGTGTCCTGTCAGAACTACTGCCAACAAATTAATCTCAGCACAAGGTCCGTTTATTATCTGCTGCTTTTGATCGTATCACACGATCATTATCAGCTGATGGGGATGATCATGTTTTCCATTTTTTTCTGAGAACTTCTCAAGAAGGCTTCTCGTCCATGTCGGCTTCAAAACTCAGATTCAAAGTTTGGTTTGCATCTCAGAAACAGCAGACGAAATAATCAACATGTTCAGTAGGTGTTTGGGTCATTCCAGAATTGGAGGACATTTTACGTCCCACCCATCAAATTTTAAATAATTCACATACAAAATAATAAAACATGCAGTTTCTGAGTAAATTAACTTGTCCTGAGAGCAGAACTAAAAGAAAAGAATGCTTGAAAATAGTTTTTAAAATACCAAATAAGTCTGGAGTACCCCCTAAAATGCCATTTTTCTCTTGTCCCTTCCCCCTAATGACCAAATTGAATTTCAAATAAAACAGTTAAAATGAAATTTTAATTTCTTTTTTTTTTTGGTATTATTTGTTTCATTGCTGTCTCTTGTAGATGTGGGAACATTTGCTTTAATAAAAATAATATTTCAAATAATAGTTATTATTCATGGAACATGTGTCCCCCAACATGCATGCAACCCTGTTACCGTAACCTTTTTAGCATGGTAGAAGAAGAAGGAAGCAGTGACATCATCAAACAGTTTTCCAAAAGAATGAGTAGAGCAAAGATATGTCCTCTCTTCTATTTTTCATATTTTTATAACATAGTTAGCCTTGATTGAATGTCTCACTCTACCTCATGCAACCCTGTTATGCCTATAATCAGAAAAAAAAATTCTTTACTTATTTTCATAGGTACGTTTGTCCTCTTCCTCAGCAGTAACAGCTAGCGAAGCAGCTAGCTTCTACTCCTGAGAGAAAGCAAACACTGTGATATGAGTAACGTTGCACCAAGTATTGTAAACACCAAATAAATCATGTGAGAAAAATTGTACCATTCATCTGTAAGCTGAGCTAATCAAGCTTTTGATAGTTTATTACCTATTATTGATGAATATGTAGCAGAAGTGAAGGTTTATTTTTCAAGAGTTTGGAAGCCAAAATGTCCTCCAATTCTGGAATGACCCGTTTATTAAGGAGCTTTCACTCATATTACATGGTCTTCATCCGGAGAGGGAGTTTGCCCAGTTGCCACTGCATTGAAGATGTCTAAAGTTACATTTGTCTTTTGAGCATTTTAAGCACTTCATTTATTCATTCATGTCTTCTGAAATCAACAAAGCAGCTTCACCACAAGCTCCATTTAGCAGCTGTTCTGGAGCTTTCAATCATCATATCAGGCAAGTTTTTAATAAGTTTCAAGCCAACCTGGTCTCTCAGTGGCTCAAGAAAATTAGAATTGAAAATCTACAGTTCTATGACCAGAGGGCGACTGTGTCTGCTGATAAGGATGTGACATGTGATGAGATCAAAAGCTTCAGCGATTAATAGACCTCTGTTAATCTGGTTATTAGAGTTCCAACACAGAAACGATTGAGAACAGCAATCAACAACACAACCTCACGACAAGGTCCATCTAATGAGGGAAATCAGAACATCTACCATAGCAAAATCCATCTGCTGACAAAGATCAAGTGATATTTCAACAGGCCAGAATTGTGTCATCGCCTTCACACTGAATAATTGACTCTGGGGTTGGGTAGAGGACTTCGTGCTTGCCCTGAGCCAATGGCTGTGGTCCAGGTGCTGATTGAAGGCAGGTGTGTCTGAGTGTGTCTCAACCCTGCAGCTGATTTACGTCACATGAAGCAAACAATGCAGGATTTCGTTTCTTCTGTGCATGTAAGAATCAAGTCAACATGCAAATATGGTCTCTGTGCATGTAAGATTCAGGTATGTGAATATTTATGGAGCCTTGATTTCTTCTGTTCCTGTGTGCAGGCCGGTGTCCTCTCCTGGTGGTCTTAAGTCAGAGTTTGGCTTCTTGAAGACTGAAGTGTGTTGCCAGGCTAGTTTGTGGTGATGGTTCAGAGAGCACTGACATCCAGTGACATTTAAAAGTTGTCATGAGCAAGTCTTGGCCTGTTGTTTCCCTCCTCTCTTGTGGGTAAACCGCATTGACTGTTTCCTCCTCCCTTTTTGATCATCGAGGAATTAGAGTATGACATGATGTTCATCAGCACCAGTTAGTGTGAGGGTGATGATGAAGGTCGACCCTGTTATGATTGAAAGCTCCAGAACTGCCACTAAACTGACCTTGAGGTGAGACTGTTTCGTCAACTGCTTTTTCCAAGGTCAAGAGTGGGCATCAAACCTCAATGTAGGTATATTGTCTTTAAACCTGCAGTGATTATTTTGGCCACTTGGGGGCAGCAGAAACGAGCTTTGAACACATCACCTCATCGTCACCTTTTAAGCTGTTATGACAAATTTGTTGGCAAACAGTGGCTTATTCACACATCCAGCAGTAATGGGGCCACATAATCATTGTGAGTCATGTTTGTGGCACAATTGTCCTCTGATTACCTCCCTTATTACCCCAACTGAGCCAAAAAACACTAAAGAGATGAACTTCCTGTTTTCCAAGAATGGATGGAAAACACCCAGCATCTTAACTGAAACTTATAGGTGAACATGTTTATCATTGTGTAATCATGGTCTTCTATTACATAACAGTTTAAAGTATGCATTACACAATTCATGCAGAATACATTAAGACCATCTGCTCTGAACAGACCGAGCATCCACTTTTAGCTCTAATCCCATATTGATTTCAACTGTAAGTCCACATAAATCATAAATGTAACAGAAGGGATAAATAACTTTTAAGCCTTTTAAGTGGTGAAACAGACTCACTTCAAATGTTTCTTTACGACTGTGGTTTAGCTCAATTATGTTACCATTTAAAGTAATAGCTTATTTTGACTATGAACAAAGCAAATGTTTTGAGCTTTTTATGGCCAAAAAAAATGACAAAAATCAAGTCAGTAATTCATCATCTGGATTTATTTTAAGAAACAACACAAACATGCCTGAAGACTTTTTTTTTTTTTTTACATCCACACTCACATTCATTCTCACACACAAAACTCAGCCAAGCCGTGGGGCAGCGTCACTACTTGTCCTTCTCCTTCTGTTCCTTCTCTTTCTTGTCTTTCTCAGCTTTGGCCTCCTCTGCCTCGTGCTTCTTGATCAGCTCCTCGACCTCCTTCAGCTTCAGCACTTTGATGCAGGTCTTGCCGTTCTCTCGGGTCAGAGTGGCGATCTCCACTGAAACACAGACAGATGATAAGGTAACCAGCTGCAGGAAGATAGCAGATTCAGTCCTGATGTACACTTGTGTTTTCCACATAAACTATATTTCAGTTA
The DNA here is from genome assembly GCA_037975185.1 of Centropyge bicolor. Lineage (NCBI taxonomy): Eukaryota > Metazoa > Chordata > Actinopteri > Pomacanthidae > Centropyge > Centropyge bicolor. The sequence continues at coordinate 5,307,521 of JBBMOC010000027.1, forward strand.
GATGCATAATCAACATTTTTGGAACAAGGAGGTTAGTGTTAGTGTTATCACCTGATCAGCCATAAAAGAGGTTGAGCAGGTATAGTATCTGTGCATTGTCTAGACTCGCCCATGTATCATATACTGGACATAACATTCAAGGTAAACAAATAAAACCACACTCAAAGCAAAATCTGGCCCTCACGGTGTCATGTATTCTCTGACTTGGTGACAGAGCTAGCAGCCCTACTTCTTCACAGTGGTTACATTGATGTCTCAGCTAATTAGTTACATTTTATTGATGCTTAAGGAGTATGAATTGCATTTAAAAGTAGTATTAACTGTTCTTGCCACTTGGGAGCAGCCGAACAAGCTGTAAACACAACACTCAATATTTCACAGTTGTTGTGGTGAACTGGTTTACAAACAGCTGCCTATTTACACATCCAACAGATCCAGAGCAAGATTATCATGGTTTGACGTCACATTCATGTGGTGAATGCAAATCCAATATCCAGTTTGTTCAGCTGCTAAATGCTGCACTACTCTGACATACAACAGCATGAACAGGTCAACATTTCTGTAGCTGCGAATAGCTTAACAAGCAAAAGAAAGTTAATTACCAAAAGTTAAAATGGCTGTTTATGACACATTACAGTTTCAAAATATTAAAAACGGAAAAGGGCCAGAAGCCACAGTCTGGTACTCTACATGGTTAGAACTAGGTAACGCCCCCTTTGGCAGCTATCACAGCTTGTAAACACTGTTCGTATCGAGCCAAGTCTTTCAGTTCTTGTTTTGGGGGTTTTCACCCATTCTTCCTGCAAAGAGCTTCTAATTCTGTGAGATTCTTGGGTGGTCTCACACAAACTTCTCTTTTAAAGTCTATCCACAGATTTTTGATGATTATGTTGGGGGACTGTGAGCACCATGGCAAAACCCTCTGCTTGCAGCTCTTGACGTTTTCCATTGTGGATTTCAAGTCATATTTAGAATCATTGTCGTGTTGTAAAAGCCTACTACCCTACAAATATCTGCACATCTCTTTAAGTAACCAGTCAAAGTGGCACCTTTCTCTGCAGACAGCTTGCTGACGTCCATGGTTTTATTAAGAACTTTAATGGCCAGAGCAAGGGCTGTGGAAAGAGTCATCTCTCCCTCCTTGAAGTCCTGCTTCAGCATGGAGACAGCTGCCTACAAGTGAGCAGAGTGAGACAAAGTGAAAATCACTGTAATACATACAAAATGGTTATTACATCTGTTTTAAATGGTGAAGATTGCATTGCCTCAGTTTTTCCTCTCCTCTCAGACCATTACTGCCTGCCAAATCTGATATCTGCACCTCTGTGGAGCTCTGTGTGGAGCACAGCACTAACACTCACAGGATCAGGTGTGTATTTCCTCAGTGGAGACACCCAAACTAAAAGTGCATGTACTCAGTGTACCGTTAGGCCTCTTGGACAAAAGTGGACAATGCTCTACGTGCTGCCCTGTGGAGACCCACTGAGATCAGCGAAACCACCATGAATCAGGTCTTACACAATTAGCTGCCCCAAGAGTCAGCGCTAAGTAGGCCACATCATGTCTGTTTATTGTGAGCATCCAGTCCTTTTCATGGCCATTGTGTTTATAAACACTGTGCAGCTGCGCCCTCCAGTGGCACTAAGTGGAACAGCAGTTTCATAATTCCCTCACTTTAGTCTGAACACATCAGCACAGTGTTCAAATCCAAATATTCAGATTCCACATATACAAGTTTCCTTTATCATTCAAACTATCTGAAGTTATGTTATGTTACTTAAGTTGAGACTTACAGCACTGTTGTTTCCAATGCAGGTGGCCTTCCAGCCGCCGTAGTTTCCACTGGGGTCACTCTGATAGAGCTGGAAGCCATAGTGTTTATCCCAGCCCATGTAGAGCAGCGAAACTCCAAAGGGACGCTTTCCTGTGAAAAAAAAAATTATCAGGGCCAGCAGCATGAGTTTCCAACAGCTTTCCCAGTAGAAGTACATTTTACAGTACATAAATCATTTCATTTTATTTCTGGTCTAATCAGAATGTAAATGCTGCATATTGATAAAACACTCTTCTCTTGCTAAGACAGAACTGTGTGCTGCTGCTTTGTACCTCCAAACTGGGTGTAGGCCTGTTTGATGTCACACAAAGCGGTGACCAGCTGCTCGCAGGGGATTGGCTCCTGGTACTGCAGCAAATACCTGTAACAGCAACACAGATCATCACATTCATATTTGTATTTTGTCTCACTAGAAGCATTTGGCTGCAGCAGAAATTGTGGAGACTGTGTTTCTGACTGAAACTTACCTCTGTGCAATAAGTCTCAGCTCATTGGTCAAAACATTGGCATCTGATGTGATTCCAGCCACACTGCAGGCCATGTCTCTGCAAGGAAATGGGAAAGATGGGGGGTCATTGCAACAGTGATTTTTTTTCTCTGTATTTTTCATAATCTGATTCTTTTCTTTGCCGTCACATGCTACTGCAAGCTGTTAGAGAAATGTCACTGAAATTCTTTTAAATGTGGGTTGATGAAAGTCAAGAAAGACTTCATGCCCTTTTAAAGATCTGTCAACTATACCAATGCCACTAAAATCCGACAACAAGCTAAAGCAGAAGTAACTCACTCATTCAGCTTGTAGATTTTCTCTGAGAAAAACACTTCATCCAGCAGCTTGTGAATGTTCCTCCTCTCAGCAGCCAGCAGCACTCCATCATTGGCTAAAATTCCCAGGCAAGTGCCGGCGTGGCCAATGGCTTCCATGGCATATTCAACCTGATACAGACGCCCTGAGGATGACACAATGTTGTCAAGATGAGGATGTAAACACTAATATACAAGAAATAAAAGATAACTGACCCTTACTTAAGCAAGTTGTATGGTTGAAAAAATCTTCAAAAAAACAGGGTAAACAAATATAAATACCAAATGAAAGAAACTACCTATGGCCTCATCAAATACATTATTCAAGAACTCTTACCCTCTGGTGAGAAGATGGTAGTTCGTGAATCATATCGACGGGACTGAAAGGAAAAATAAGAAAATAGTTAAAAGCTGATTAGAACTTATTAGACAGCTTAGTACACAACTTTATCCTTCATGCAGCACCAGTGTGTAAATTTACCAGTTTCTAATGGATAAATAAAATGTTGTTTATCATTCACATTCAAGTCCAAGCTCTATTGCAAGAACAGGGGGAGTTTCTGATGGCTTCAGCCTAAACTGTACCTGACAGGCAGAGATGTTTTATTTTGGCCTCACAAAAAAAAGCAGACAATGATAGAAGCGAAGAACAACAATATAAAAGATAAATCCAGCTCAACATTTATGCTAACAAACGAGCTTACTCACCATTTTTGGAGACTGCAGTCAAACCCTGAAAGTGTGGAAAACAAATCTGAAGTTAATGTGATTGTCTTAATGATGACAGTGAAGCTTACTGGAGCTAACCAGCTAGCTTAACCATAAAACATTAGGTACAGATTAGCTTGGTCATCTGCGGCTGGTGGTGTCAGTGAAAATGAAAGAGACAAAATTGTGAAATGTTTGTCCAACATCTAGCTAACTAGTACTCAACACTGACTGAGGTTGAGATTTAACTCAGGTTGTTCAGATTTATGCTAACTCACTGGTCCTAGCTTAAACTGATGCCCAGTGAACTGATAACACAAATGGAGATGAATCAGGAAAAATTGTAGCCACCGCTGCGCTTCATGTTTTTACACATAGCTAGTTACAGATATACTTCGTAAATCTTTTATATTCGAAGCAAGAAAGAAGACATTCATGTTAAATAAAAAAGAGCCTTAGTCTTAAATTCTAAAAGATACATTTCTTACCGCTTAAAGACCCCTTTTTTGAGCGCGTTTTGATGACGTCACTAAAGGGCGGTGCGTCGACGACTTTAATGCGCGACACTTCACTTTTCATTTTTCATCTCAAAAACAAGCATCAACATAGGAAAATGATTTTGTATATGTAATTAAAGAGATGCTATATTTTAAAGATGTTGAAAGAAAGTTTTCTATCATATATAACTGAATTTATTCACAATGAATTAACAATGATTTCTGACTTTCCTGCAATCTGTAATGAATTTGCATGTCTGATATATTGCACCTTAGGAGTTCATTGAATAATTTGAACATAAACTGGTAATTACCATATACGTTTTGTATACCAAATAAAGCTCCAGAAATAACTTTAAGAATCCTCCATAACATTTACCTCGCTAATGTATTATTTCAAATAATATAACAGATAAATTGAAGTATCGGAATTTTAAACCAGTGACTTAAGTTTTGGTTCAAAGTGGTTTATGCTGCCATGCTCAGGAGCAGAAACTTTGGCAGTGGGAGAGCTGGTGGTCTATTTATGTAATGAATAATTTTCACCACCAGGGGGTCCCCTTGCCTTGAATGTTTGGTAAAGCTGATGCCTGTTGAAATAAACGTGTATCTACTGGGATTTATTTCACTCTATCTGGAAAAGACTTTACAGAACTGACCACTCAAAAATCAGTTTCAGCGTGAAGTCCTCAGAGCTGCTGAATAGGGTTGATTTATGGTCAGTGCAGTAAATCAGCTCTCTGGAGTTTGTCTTTAGAGGAGCTGAGCTGTAGCTGACCCTGACTTCTGACCTCTGACCTCTCTGGTCAGGTGGTGGGGTGTGTGTGTGTGGTCGCTTTTCAGTTAGACAGTGAGCTCAGTCTCTTCTTGGATTTTCTCCTGGATTTTCATTCCTCTATTTACTCCAATCAATCAAATGGAAGATGTTGCAGAGAGACCATCTTGACTGAGTCCTTTGTGAATGAGTATAGGTTTAAACCAGTTTTGAGAAGGATTATTGATGAGGTGTTTTCCAAAGCGTTTTCAGCTCATTTTTTATTCAACATCAAACCAAACAAGCTTAATGACTCTAAAGTAAAGACACACAGTCATCTGTGGCCAGCCGAGTCAGCCTGCTTAGATTTTACAAATCCTGTTCAGTCCTAAATACACATTTTCTCATGAGTCTTCACTGAACTCACGTGACAAGAATCAGTCAATGATTTATAGGTCAAATGGACATACAGTCCTGTAGCACTGTAGAACAAACCTCTTTGTTTCTTGTTCGAAGTTTTCCTCTCAGTTTTACAGCGCACAGGGCCGCAGTCTGGCAGCTTACCTTGAGATTATCAAAAATAATCACATCCTCACATTGTTCTCCGAGGATTGGCGCGGGGAAGCAGAGAGTTGCAGCTGCAACACCGCAATAAACAAGCCATAACACCGCACGGTTTATTCAGAGATGAGGAGTACACTGCGTTTTGATTTGTTCTGCTGGACCCAGTGTGTCCGCCGGGGAGCTGGCTCGCGGATCCTCCTGGATCTGCCTGAAGACAGAGTTTACAGCTCCTTCACCATATTTATCCTTTAAAGGCCCTGATACAGGTCTCACGTTGTTCTCGCTGCAGACTGTAATTTTTAACAGAGCTAAACCCAAAACATCTATTCTAACACTTCTCAGGGGTAATCTCTTTTCGCAAATAGCCACATTGTTTTGACATACAGGCTTACGGCTGAGTGATGGATGTGAGCTGTCCAATCTCTTCAAGCCTCTAATTGTTTGGTATCACTAACACGGCTTATGTTGTTATAATCATTATTTAGCTGCCAGTGCTGGAGGCCTGCTTCAGAGAGGTTTTTATTGGCCCCTATAAAACTTGACGCAGTGGCAAAAGGTACCAGGTGAATTATGGGAGGCTGGAGTGTCCAGCCACCAATCACTGTGTGGAGGATGGCACGGATCCACAGACAAACCAAACATTTACACACAGTCATACTGTCAAATTCTCCCTGTAACATTACTTTCACACATATTTAGCAACCAAACTTAAACGAAGTAAAATAATAGTATTAAGAAAATGTACTCCCTCCACTGAAGGTCAAACAGTTGATACCACCAGTAATTCTGTCTTTACAATGTCATTGTTTAATACAGTGTTTCTAAAATGGTTCCCAAGCACACAGTCAAATCCAGAAGTGGAAGAATTTACTATGTGTTCAGTGGTAACTAATGAAAGATGTGTGAGAAAAGAAACATGCAGTTCTTGTCCTTGACAGTTATTTCTATAAAATTCAGCACAGATCTTTTTGTCTTCAGATTTTAAAGGAAACAAATTTGGCATTCATTGCTATGTGTGTGTGTGTGTGTGTGTGTGTGTGTGTGTAACATCAGTGAAGTGTTTTTCACAAACCTGAATCATGACTCTGAAGGCAGTATTTTCCGTAAGCTCTCTTCTTCTCAGGTGCAATACGGTAAGACCAGTGTGTAATGGGCCACTGACTTGATCCACTCTGCGTTTTGAATCCAGGAAAGTACCAGTTTGCTCATGTGTATTATTGCCCACATTGCCGAGAAAATATCAAAGACTGTGCCCGATGAATCTACCTTTTTCATGTGGGTTCTATTTTAGTCTCATGAGTCACAAAGGCTACCCAGCTTCATCATCAGTCATAATTAGGAAACCATGATGCAAAGCAAAATTAGCTATGGATGTTGAAATGATGGGATGTCCAAGGGATCATGTTTGGGAACTGGGACACTTGTCAGACAGTGTGTCAGCTCAGAGGGGTGTGAGAATATCGGCATCTCTGCACAGACGTGTTTAATGTTTATGTAAGGTTGACTGGGACCGAGGTTGGAGATCAGTGTTAGGGTTGAATGGTGTAAAAGGGTAAAATGACACAAACACAGACCTGGACATTTGTGTAGTCAAATCACAGCCAATCACATTGCTGGCTCTGAACTGGTGTCTCCCTTGACAGACAAATGTCTTGTAATTAAAAGTGTCAGTTTAAAATAAAATGGTCATCAGCAGGTCTGGTAGCAGGAACGTAAAAATGTTGTATTATTTGATTTTTATTTATTAAGTCAGCCACTCAACTACTCATAGTGTTAAATTTGAACAGCTGCCTATAAACTCATGTAACTAAACTCTAACTCAAATAACTGTCTCAGAACCTTTTCTCTATTTTGACTGAAATTCGTACCAGGTTACATTGTTATTTCTGGGAAATTAGTAGGAAATTACACACTGTTAAATAAGGCGTTACTGTTGTTTTTCCCCAATGTAAATAAAATTTTAGGTGAGAAATACTGAATCCATATTCATCTACTTAGTTTGACTTTACAACAAGAACATTTTGATATATTTTAACTTGGTTCTATATTTCATAATTCATGTGATTATTCATCTCATAACGTCTTGTTTATTTGTATTTTGCATCAATACAATGAGGCTGAAAAGACAATGTTTAAAAAGACAAGTTTGACATATGTGTTCATTGGTGAGATTTTGTTATTGCTGTTTCCAGTCTTTATACTCTACTGCTCACCTTTGCTTCATATTCACTTCTGTACAAGAGAGTGCTATCATCTCTCATCTAACCTTTGATCTGAAAGTGAATAGGTGTATTCCTCAAAATGTCAAACTGTTCCATTATTATCTTATAATCTTATCTTATTTATCTACTTTAGATGAACCCACAAACAAATCCAGAAATGTTTGCACGTGGATCCTTATTTTAGGGTGGAAAAAAATGGACTAATGTCACGCTCACTAAAATACCAAGAGGCCCCTTTGTTGCTGCTGTCTCTGTTTTTGAAGATTTTTTTTTTTTCTCATCCCTTCTCAGTTTTCTGGTTGACAGAAGAATCCCGTCGGCCTCCTGGCTATACTCCCCACCATTTCAACCTTTCCAGTCTATTGTCTCCACCAAGCCCACCCTCTGCCCTCAGCTACTGTCTCTGTTATTTTATGCGAAGCTCCTGTCATTTTGGACACTGACGCTGGCCTGAACGTGCACGCCGAGGGCCCCTTGACGCGGAGTTGGATTCCAACTTTCAGGGCCGAAGGGAGGATTTCCTTTTCAAAATGTCTGGCTGGTAAATATGTCACCGGGCTGGAAACCGATCCCCTGAAAAACAGGTGGGATGTTTTCAAACCCGCCACAGGAGTGTGTGCGATCTGTTTCTTCCCTCACACACACTGGAAGGTGAGGAGTGTCACTCCCCTGCCAGCAGAGGTATTATTTGTCAAGAGCAAGCAGCCCTGGAGCAGTTTATCTGAGATCTGCTGCTAAATCTTCTCTAATTAGATTCACCAAAGATTCACTGAGTGTGTTATTTCTGTGCACCTCAAAAAGAGTTGGATTTCACTGAACGCCCCCGTGGTGATAGAAAAAAAAAAGAAATGACACTGACCTTTCAACTGACATATCCACTTTGACAAGGAGGAGTGTTGTGTCAGGAGAGTATTGACTCAGAGCTTCTTGTCAACACGTCTCACAGAGGGAAGAACCTGTTACTCATAATTAAGTCAGAAATACTCCATCGTTTCTTCAATAAGAATGAATCAACATCAAACGCTGATTCCTTACTGTCTGCACGCCCACGCGCACATAGTTTGAATTCACAGATTAAATCCACCTATTACATTACAAGTATACAGATGTTCACGCATGGCTTGACGCTCGCGTTCGAAGCCGCCAGCTGTGCAGCTACTTGTCTGTTTTGAAGTAATTCTGCCAAACCTAAACCACCAACAGTCAAGTTTGTGTACATGCCCAAGGCTGCCAGATATCAGACTGACTTATCTGCATTCCTGAGCTGTTATTCGATCAGTTTATCAGAATGAAAAATCAGTGTCTACAGTCATGCTTAATGTCACGACACAAAATACAGGTCAGACTCAGTTTTGCAGATATGTATAACTATTAGACAAATTGGAAAAAAACTGACCAGATGGTGGTGCTAGAGGGAAAGTAAATGGATCACCAAACGATTCATCCTGAAGGGGGAATGAATGTGTCTATTGGATGTCATGGTTATCCATCCAATAGTTGTTTAGACATTTCACTTTGAACTGAAAATGTGGTGCCATAGGAAAAGTCAGGGGGTCACCAAAATCAGAAGGCTATATCCTCTGGGGACCATGAATGTCTGTACAAATTTTTGCACCAATCCTGAAGCAGATGTTAAACAATTTCACTGGATACATGAAAAACTGAGCATAGCATAAAGACTGGTGCTATATCAAAAAAACAGAGGATCATTAAAGTCATGATAATTCATCCTGTAGAGACTATGAACACTGGAGCCATCCATCAAATAGTTATTGAGATTTTTCATTCAATACTAAATAGGATGTGTGAAAAACAACATGCTGGTGGCACTAGGAAAAAAGTCAGGGGATCACCAGCATCAACAGTTCATCCTCTGGGGAGCATGAATGACTTTAACAATGTTGACGACCGATCAACTGACATTTACATCCTCAGAATCATGTTGCTTCTATGGCTCAAACATAAGAGACATCAAACCATCCTGGCATCACATGGGAGTGTTTGTATATAATTACAGCTCCTGGAAACACCTCTCCGACAGCAGTGGCTATTAAATCAACAATACAGTCATGTTGTGCAGTATAATTACAAGACGCAACATCTTCAAGTATCATGTATAGAAAACCAAAAGAAAAACATTAATCATATCTTGGTATATGTTAGAAATTGTGCACAGAACAGCAGCAGGCAGAAAAGAAACAAGCCTGAAGTTTGTCCTGATAAATTGTCAGCATCTCCAAGGTTTGCTATAGGGAACTCTTTGTGCATCATATATGCTTTCAAAGTTTTAAGCTCATGAATGAAAACATTGTGTTGTTCCAATTAGAAAGTACAACAGAAAACAACACTAAGAAGGCACATAAACAAATAAATGAACAAAGTGTATTATAAGGTCAAAATTACATATATCTAGTTCTTCAGCCTTTTGAATCCCAGTCTATTAAAAAATTGTTATTGCCTCTATAAAAACATTCAACTTATTATGAAGCTGGTGTTATAGTTCATGTTAGAGGGAAAAATACCAACACAAAATGTTGAAGATTAAAATGCAATTTCCTTTAGAAACTATCACTAATTTGTCACTAGTAAATATCAGATATGCATAATTTTAATGATTTATTTATGTAGTGCAGTGTGTGTGTGTGTGTAGAAAGGGGGTGGTGTTCACAGTTTTGGCCACGCCCCCTCCCCTGTCAGTCATGTGCTGAGTGACACTGATCAAATCCAACCCGTTTAAAATTCAAAATAAAATCCAAACTGAATCCACAGTTTTTCACTTGAAAACACTTTCTGTCATTTCACAGGAGGGTCCTCCCATTCACACCCCCTCACCACCCCCCTCCTCCCTCTCTCTCACCCCCACACCCTCTTGTATAGCTCCCACCCTCCGGCTCCTCGTGGACGCGCGCGGGGCGAGTGCACGCGACAGACGAGCGGCTGTGGAGAAAAAGGAGAGAGAGGAGCTGAAGGAGGAGGAAGGAGACTCAAACCGGGAGCAGGAGAGGAGACAGGGAGGGGGGGACCGAGGACTGGAGCCCGTCTGCAGCCGAACTGGAGCTTTGGAGACGCGGTTGCGCACGACAGCGTTTTTTTGTGGAGCGGCTCGCCTGCTCTTCCTCGTCCGAGAAGAGGGCTCCTTGTCGGGCGGGCAGCGGACTGGAGGCACGCTGGAGGAGGTAAGACATCTTTTCCCCTTCAGGTCCGCACAGCGATCAGGGTTTTTTTTTCTAATGTCAGGAAAAAGGAGCCGAGTCACAGCTGCCTCCTTTTCTCTGTCTGACAGTTCAGCTGATCCATGTTCACATCCCATTATCAAACCATGTCAGATGTGTTGATATGAAATTTAAAAAAAAGAGAAAGATCTCCTCCAGCAGCTCTGCACCCACACCTCCTCCTCCACCTCCTCCACCTTCATCACCGCTGCTGCTGCTGCTGCTGCTGCTGTTGGATAAATGTCACGCTGTTTTCTTACATAATGCGTAAATGTGCTGCTGCAGATGTTGCCTAGTGTTTGCAGGACGCCACATCTGGGCTGCAGTGTGTGTGTGTGTGTGCCTCTGTGTGTGTATGTGTGTGTGTGTGCAGCAGCAGAATAAACGTGACGCACTGGTTTTAATGTGGATCCATCCTGAGAGGTGCTGGTTCATTGTCGCAGAGGGAGGATGGATGGATGGATGGGTGGATGGATGGAGGTCTGGATGGAGCTGTGTTCTCCTGCAGGGGTTTGTTTTTGTGTCTGGTTGTGACATTTTCTTTTGACAGCTGGACACAGGGATGCTCAGCTGCTGTGCACTTCTAGCTCCACACTGGCAATGTCACTGTGGGTGGAGGTTAATGTAGGTGTGTGTGTGTGTTGGTGTAATGTGTGATCTCCTGTTGATCACAACAAAGGAAGCAGACATAGAAGCTCCTTTTAGTCCAAGAATGTCTCCTGTGGTCATGTGCAACTTCATCATCAGGGTTAGAGATGAAATGATGAGTAATCAATTAGTCGATTGACAGAAAATTGATCTGCAATGTAAGTCATTTTTAGCTATAAATGCCACAAAATCACTGTTCTCAGCTGCTCATACTTGGATATTTGCTGGTTTGCTTATGTCTTATTTTCAAATTAAAAGAATCTGAAGATGTCAACATCGATATTTCTACAGTTCTACAGTGGTTGCAGCTCTTGTTGAGATTTAGATGAACTGCTGCCTGCACGAAGAGGTAAAATATACATGTCAGCTTTAATTACAGGGCACATCAAGTCAAGTCAACCTTGTTTTTTTTGACCATATGTAGGCTTTAAAACAGAAAACCACAGTGCACCAAATTGCCTTTCAAAATAAAATGTTTTAATATAGTGAATGTGAAGAAATAGTCTGGAACAGATACAGGAAGTAAAGGCACAGAATAAGAGCATTAGAGCATAAATGGTTTCCTATTTGGTATCTTTGATGTGTATTTGACACCATCATTTAGTTTAGAGGCTAAAACAGCAGCAACAAACAAAGTGTGTTTGTTGCTCAGGCTTCGGTTGGAGCTGAAATTAGGTTGAATTCAGTCAGCTGACATGTTAAAACAGGCCTGCGTGGCCTCGACCAGACCAGAGCAGCAGTGCCCCCGAGGTCTCTGTCCACCAGCCCAAAGCTTCAGGAGGTGACCCACCCTCCTCCTCCTCCTCCTCCTCCTCCTCTGGCTCTGAAGTGCCTGTGTTGAGTCTCTGGCGGCTCGTGGCAACGTTCAGCAAATACCACAGGGAGGCAGATAAAGTCATTACAGGTGCATTATTTTGAAAAGCCAGGACGGGACAAGTCCTCCTGCAGGAGATCTGAGGTCGGCTCGTCTGACTCCCCCCCCGACCGCCGCTGCTTCAGTCGGAGGAGAATTCCCTTATTGCGTTGTCAACTTTGCTGACATTAACATTTCATTCAGGGTCTTATGTAAGTGGCAGAGCCCTTGAGAGCAGGGCTGAAAACATTGCTTTGACAGCTCCAGCTGCCCGGTGAATTTACTCATGAACGCAGCTTGAAAGCAACTCAGAAAGCCTTGTCTTTAAACCTGTGACAGATGAAGACGTCACGGCAGGAGAAAAGCATCCACAGTGACTTTTTCTACCCGGTCACATACACAACAGCAATCACAAGAATATGAGTGTTGAAATAGGAAAATCATTTTATTTGACGTTGAAAGGCTCTGATCCCTTTTTTCTGGAGCTGTTTGAAGACACTGCAGATACTTAGTTGGCACTTTCTTGAACATTAAATCTTCTGTCTCGTCTGTTGTTGTTGCTTGTAGTGTCCATCTGAACCACTTCCTGTTTCCCCTATGTTTTGAGACAGGTCAGCTGTCAGGGCAGAAACAATGCGCCGTCCATGAGATTTAATGGGACGTTGACATTTAAAGACTCAATATGAGGTGGAAATTATGCACTTTATATTTAAGCAATGATCCTGATTCCAAGACAGGATTTTTACCCTTTGCTGCCTGAAACCATCCAGACTCATGTTAGTTGATTTACGTTGGTGCACTGATGTGATTGAGCAGATCAGAGAGTGGGAGAGGTTCTTCTCTGAGGTGCTTTCTCACCTGCAGTTTGGTTAACGCTGTCATATCCACAGTGAATATCAAGCGAGTGAAGTTTTACTCACGTTGGATTTAAACTCTCAAATACAGCTGCTTTGAGAAACTGTGGTTAGGTTTAGGCAAGGTTAGCAAAAGGTTGTGGTTTCAATTAAATGCTGATGATCCTGTTGTGTCTCAAATTGCTGTGGACTTTTTCTGTCCAAGACCACGATGTACTGCCAGCGCCTAAACACAACTATAAAAAGTTTAATAACATAGAAATTGGGTCAGAAGATTTTTATGGCCGAAAAACAATGAAATAGCCAATGTTGTCAACAAATATTTCACTGATATGTTTAATATCAACAACTTCCTCTTTATGTCACGAGGAAACTATTATGTTTCCTTTAAAAACATATTGGCTGTTGCAAAGCTGTGTGTAAACATAATTTCTGGGAGACAAGGCTGAAATATTGTGGTGAATGTTTGTTTGTAGAAATGAGACGTCAAGTGGATTAATGTTATCTCTGACTGAAGGAATAAGCACATGTTTATGAAGTCAAACTGTACATTTACACTCGACGTGGCTTAGCTCTGTTTATGATTCGTTAATGTAAAAACAACTGGCCTATATGACGCTTTTCCATCCAATCACTTTTCTCACAGATTCATCTTAATCTACAAGCTCCGATGATGAGGTCTGTATTAGATCATGGACATAAGCTCATCAGCAGATTTAGGGCGTCTACTGTAAACTGCAGAACATCATTTCAATCCACGAGCCCACTGACCCGCATTTCTGTTCAGCTTGACCCCCTCGAGTCGACGGCTTTGAGAAAAAATGGTTTTGTTGTGGTTAACTGGTTTCCACTGGATCCCAGCGTCCCTGCTGGAGCCGTCACGCTGGAACCTGCTGCTGCGACGCTCAAGGCTTCATGAAAGACAATACCAGGATGAGGTCAACGCTTCACATACCATGTCAGTGCGGCTATATGCATCTCTAACCAGGTGTATTTATAGAGCCGTCCACAATGGCGGTGGAGGTGTTGGTGTATGTGTGGCATCTTGAATAGCATCTGTCTTTGTCCTGGTGCAGACAGGAGGACGGGAGAAGATGCTACAGTGAGGGAGTCAAGTTTCTGTTGTTGTTCGTCCCAGTCGTGTTTTTTCATTAATTAAATAAATAAATTAAATCCTCTATTTTGGGGGAAAAGGAGTTTATTTTGTTTTATTAACCGTTGGGAAGATTGCCAGATTGAGGAGTAATCACCAGGCATCTCCTTCAGTTCTTTGACTAATTTGGAGCTGAAAGTGCAGCAAGCAGTTTTATTTTTTTATCAGTTTAAAGGAAAAAGAAACTCTTATTTTTGGACACTGTTATATCATAAATATGTGATGCTAAAGCCATAAAAAGAGTTTTCGGTTGTACCTTGTTTCCCTCCGCCTTCATCGTCTGCTCGTACTGCAGTGGGTGATTTCCCATAATGCTTTTCAACAGCTCCCTGAGACTAAGTGGGATCTGGTTGCACTGAGCTGTGGCTTTTATGTGTTGATCAGTGTGAGCTGTAGTGATTGTGGACTCTCGCAGCCTTCATTCAAAAACAACCCGGTCATGTGGCTGCAATGCATCCTGGACAATTGAGGCCATTATGAGTGAAGTAATCAGCGTCTCTTCCTGGTCTTTGTACATATTTGTCATTGTATGTTAGTCTCACATCTGTGTAAAATTGTTCATTTGACGCTTGGCCTTTGATTCTGATGGACACCAACGTGTGACATTTCAGCAAAGCAACAAAGAGATGATCTTTCGGTTTCGGTGTTTTCATGGACTTTGTTGACAATAAACAAAAAAGAAATAGAATAAAGCCAGTTTTATCTTTTAACTCCCACAGTAGCTAAGCTTGACATGACATCTTATTTCATGTTATTCGAGTTAAGTTCACTCTATGAAGTCGAAACAGAAAACCCCAACAGGCACCAAAAGGCAAATTATAACTTTAACAGCTTTTTGATGTTTCTTTTATGGATGCTGCTCGTGCTCTTTGGCCAACACACTTCAGTACAAATCAAGCATTTTAACACACTCCGTCAGCTGGATCATTCAGTGGAACCGTGGCCGCTGACACACTTCTGCTGTTCATGCCGCCGGTCGAGGCCGCCGGGTGACCTGCCGACCTCTGTGACGCTCATGTGACACGGAGACTGAATGCGGTTTGTCACAATGTTGACGCTCTAATAGGCAGAGTCTTTAAGTGTTTAAGTGAAGTCCGTCATGTTGACCGCAGCCTGAATTAGATGAGGATAACCGCCTGCTCCTTTTTACAGCCTTCACCCGTAGGCGAGGTTAATTCATGAACACATTCTCTTTGTTAGGTTTTTACTTATTCTTTAGATAACAACCCTCAAAGAAAGTATGTGTAAAACAAAAAAAAGACAGCCGGGAAGAAATCCTCTTGCACAGCTGTCCAACCATATTAAAATCCCTTTCACTTTTTCCATAGTCTTCTTCAAAGGAGTCGCTGCAGTGTAATATGTGTCACTGGCACAGATTGTTAGCATGATAGCAGAAGTCCTTTTGATTCCAACATGCCTTGATTCTTCGCAGGGCGCTGCTGTTTGTTATTCTTTCAGCTGTTCAAAGCCGGGCCCTCGGTGCGTTTCTGCAACCATTATCGCTTCTCACATCTCTCTGTGTTACTTATTTAAAAGAGTAACTGCACACCCAGATTCTGTTGCTCCCTACATCCGAGCATATTGAAAAGATGCAGCAGAGGAGAAGTGCTGGCCTCGTGGATGTGAAGTGTGTGACACCGGCCAGAGTGACTGACAGACAGTGTAACAGGAGTCAGCTGAAGATTTGTCACATTCATGGCTCTTAAAGTTTCTGTCTGGTACCTGTGTTGCAGGTGAGCTCCAGGTCAGTACATAGCTGTAGACCTGTTGTTTATCATTGGATCATCATCAAGGGAAGGAATGCAGACAGCAGGCAAAAGCTCAGACCTGAACCATTGCAACAAAATTGAAAAATACTAAGTTGAGGATCAGCAGAAAATAGTGTGAACGTCTGTGACTGATGAGTCTTGATCAGCACATATTTGAAAATGACTGCACTTTCCCACTAAAGAGTGGGAATTAGGAAGTTCATGATGTAAAAAAAGTCCCATATAGTTGACTCTATGTATCTTGGCCTTGCAAGTTTCAGGCTGATTTAAAACAGTAGATGTAGTGTTGAGCCTTCTCCAACCCATGAAATGCAGATTTTTACACATTTGATACAGACAAATCATTTAAGTGTTTAAGTGTGCAGCACCTCTTTAACCTCATCCTATGGCCGTCGCTGCTTTAAGCATAAACACCGTCTGGCAAAGATTTCTCACTGTGCAAGTAAACGTGTCTGTGTTTTGTTGCTGTGGTATTTTTTTGACTTGGGGATTTGCAGCACCCGATTGAGCTTCTCGCAACAGGCCGCAGCTGCTGAGGGCACGGATCAGTCCCCTGGCACCGCCCGGGGCAAAGAGCAGCCAGCAGCACGGCCACGCTCCGTCCTGCCTGGATGATCACAGATGGAGAGATAGGAAGAGAAAGTTTGACAGGGGACAGGGATGATTAAGAGAAGGAGTGAAGGCATTAATACATGTGGAGGGATTCATTTTAAATCAGCCAGCTGACAGGGCGTCTCTGCCATAGACTGTATAAAATATGGACGTAGTGTCCGTGACGTCACCCATAGGTTTCTGAAGAGCAAAAATGAAGCAAATCGTAGTGCGTAGCCATCTTGGTAGCC